>WAAG01039824.1:8892-33288 GCA_013390105.1 Tichodroma muraria | reverse complement strand
GCTCTCCATCCCGGGGCGGGGCTGTCCATCCCGGGGCCGTGTCCATGCCGGGGCGGGGCTGTCCATCCCGGAGCAGGGCTATCCCAGGGTGGGGCTATCCATCCCAGGGCGGGGCCGTGCCCATCCCGCGCCCATCCCGCGCAGCAGCCACGCGGAAAACCCGTGCCGGAGCAAAGGCGGGGGTCCGGCAGGTCCGCGGGACCTGCGAGGGGCACGGTGGGGTTGGAGGCAGCCTGGGTTGGGGATCCTTTCAGTCTTGCCGAATACTGTTATTGTACAGTAAGACAAAGTAACTAGTGCCACCTTTGTCTCAGCCAGGGCAGGACCCGCCTTGGAAAGGCAAGGTGTGAGGAGAGGTGTAAGGTGTTAGAAGAGCAGATATAAGTTATTAGGTGTTCGGAGAGGAGGTGTAGGCAGGAAGGCCACCTTAGCCCCAGCGCTCTGTGTGAGGCACCCCCAGGGCTCGGAGCAGGCAGAGCAGCCGCCCCATCTCCCCTCAGCATGGCAAAGCTGCTTCCTTCTGGAGCAAAACCTGTCCCTGTCCCCTCGGTCCGTGCCTGGGGACAGGAGGGAGCGAAGAGGGATGCTGGGCGACGAGCGTTATTGCAGTGTTCAACTCAGGCAGGTAACCAAGAGTGAACCAAGAGTTCTGACCCAAACCAGCAAAAATTTAAGCTCCAAGCTAGGATTTGAAGGTATATTTCCAGCAATTCCAGTTTACTGGGATTTCTGCTCCCTGCTGTTTACCTCGGTAACTCAATCTAGACCTGTGACGCTCTCTGTCCCCCTCAGTGCCCCCGCGGTCCCCTCGCAGCAGGGCACTGCTCCCAAGACACAGTAATGGATACATTAGATAAATCTTAGATGAGGAGGAAGAATCAGGAGGCTCCGGGAGGCCTGGGGAACGTGCCTGCCTCGCTAATTCTCCAGGGGTAGGTTATAAAGTGCCAGCGCCACGTTAGGAGGGCAGCAGCGCATCCCTGAAAGGCTGCAGCGCAGGCACGGAGCGCAGCGCGCCGCTGCTGGCTGTCGCTGCCGTCCCGAGCCGCCGCAGACACGGCAGCTCCCCCGGTTTTCATCTTCTGCAGCAGAGAAGGCTGAAGCAAAACCAGTCACGCTTTGACAGCACCAAGCGTTTGAATTTCTGGCTGCTGGACGGTCAATGCTTCTGCCTCAAGTGGAGGCAGGAACAAGAGCTTAGCGTAGGGTTTATTTCTGGCCACTCCTGTTCAGTGCTGGATGAAAACGTGACTTGGGAGTGAGTAAATACAGTCACATGGGGACTTTACAACAGCCTGTAAAATCAGTGAAGAAATGCGTCTTATTAGCACAGCCTGTGCCTCCCATGCTTTTCTCACGTTCAGTCTTTTAATATCTTCAGGAGAACAACTGGCAAAAATCATGTAAAACACTAAAATAGTAGGCAGAGGTGGGAAAAAAAATGATTTACTTGCTGATTTCTATTTAGGCTTTCATGGTCCATATCCTAAAATGAACTGCTGATTCAAGCCTAAGATGGGCCATTAAGCTTAAATCATCAGGAGGTCTTCTGAGTCTGAGAGATGCTGATTGCTGCCTGCCCCTGTGTCATTCATTATTATGACTTTTGTCTTCCAGAACAACTGCTATATGTACTGAAGTTCTCCCTGCTGGAAAGTGGCTGGACATTGCCTGCTGGTGGGAAGAAGAGAATAAATCTTTTGTTTTCCTTTACTTCCATGTGCGTCCTTTGCTTTTGCTTTATTAAACTGACTCTATCTTGACCCATGGGTTTTTTCCAACTCATTTTCCTCCACCCCATCTTATCCTGCTGAGGAAGGTGGTGATAGAGCAGATTGGTGAGCTCCTGGCATCCAGCCAAGGTAAACCTGCCACCAAAAGGTTTGTTCATTCGTATTCCCATCACAGTGAAAAGTCCCTCAAAACCCACACAACTTTTCAGAGTACGATGTAGGACTCCCCTTTAGATGAGGTGCACCTCTAGTTCAGATGATCAATCCTTTTGTTATCTCACCCAAGTTGGAACCTCTGCAAGGAGAGCCATAGCACAACCCATTGTTCTACGGATTTTCTTCCTATGTTGTCCTTTTTCTTAACTCAAATCCCATTAAGCCTAGAGTGTTTTCAGTATTTTTAGCTGTGACTTTCAAAAGGCTGCCAAAAGATAGCTGTAAAGTATATATCAGTGTGATATATGCTCTCAGTGTTTCTTCACAATTCAGCTCTCTTAGAGGAACTAAGTGTGGAAGCATGACAAAATCACCAACAACTATTTCACTGGGGGGTTTCATTCAAATTTTTGTAACCCCAAATTTCCTCCCCAGCTACATAACTGCAGTGCTAAAATTACTGCAAGCACCAAGGGAAGAACATGGTCCTTTGGAGATGGCATTTACTTCCCACTGTCTTATCACAAAAATATTTTACTGAGAACAAACTGCTTCTCAGTTTTGTTTACTGTGTGTTAAAATTTTGGTTTACAGCTTGCCAGAATAAAGAAACAGATAAAATCCCCACTCCACTAGGACAAATGCTCCACTAGCAAAACATAAGCATAAATTCAGACTCCAAAGGTGAAAAGACCCCCTGATAAATGTGTGGATGAGCAGGGTCCTACTTCTATCTGCAGGAACTGGGCATCTAGGACTGGATAGGAGCAGAATAGCAACATATCTCTTTAGACACATCCTTTGCAATCCTGCTGTATGTCTTACTTGGTTAGAGGTGGTAAGTCATGTAACAGCCAAAATTCAGCAAACAAAATTCAGCGCAGGTCAAATGACACTACATGGAGGTCATCCAGTTTAAACCAACTAAGAACCTGGCCTTATTTTATTTGGCACTGTGGTTCTCAATTTTTACTGATGAAAAGCTGAGCTGTTTTAATCAAAAACTGAGGTTCTGTGTCCTTTCTGCTGTAAGGTATAAATCTGTATTGGTTGGCAGCAAGAACTCTATTTTTGATACCATCTTGCTCAGCAGTGCAAGACAATTTTTTTTTCTTTTAATGTAATAAGAATTTTAAAGCAGAAACTGGCTCATGTTTCAGGGAACTTTCTGAGAGACTTACAAATCTTGTAGCCCAAGTCATGGGAAAGATGTTACTAATTGCTTACAGCAAAGCCAACAGTTTTTATAGGGCCACATTCATCCCAGCTACCAGTGATGGAGTGGGATGGCAAAGTGCACACAGCCACCCATGGCTCAAGCAGCACGAGGGGCTTGAGTCTGCACCGGGTACGGGGAGAGGTCCAGACTCCTGTCTGTAGTGAGAAGAGATGGTTACTAAAGGTGAGGTTTCCCTGCAGAAAAGAGAAACACAGGCACCTGTAGAAAAGCAAAATCCTTCGGGAAAACAGACCTACAAGCCTGAGACCTCCAGCCATATCTCAAGATTGGTATTGATCAGTGTTCATAAAGGAAATGGGGGAGTTTCCACATGCATGACATAAACCAGCATGGATTGTTTTTGTACTGGTCTGTTGCAATACATTTATTTCTGACCAGAGTGAAACCAGCACAGAAAAGGAAATACCACACAGTTGCTCATAACACCACTGTCACTCCAGGTTTGCTGTGCTGAACTGAGGATTTAGACTAGATACATGACAAAAAGCATCCTGAGAAATCTGTTCTCTGGCTTCCAAGAAATGCAGTAACCCAGCTTACGGCAGAAGACAACATGGAGCAGAAAGTAGCTTATCAAAGAGAGACAATTAGCAAAACTTTACCATTTTCAGACCGAAACGTGCTGTTGATGATTAAGTGACACTGCCTGATACCTCTTTCTCGCACTGTTCCGTCCCTGTCCTTGGGATGCCCTGCACACTCCCTTCTTGTCAGCAGGAAGCCCTGAGAGATACATGTTTGCTGTTAACTGGCTTTAAAATTGCACTGTGTTGTAAGAGGAAATAATAGTCTGTCCTGTTGGGAACACATCCTGGCAATCCTTTAAAACAAGCAAACAATAAATCTTCTCTCGTATAGAGGCTTCTTTGAAATATTAGTGAGTTTGCTGCCCCTCTTGCAGTCCAAATCACATTTAAGAAATGGATTTCTCTTTGGTTCTGACAGGAGGTCCTAAGACTACGCTGCTGCACAGTACCACACAAGGAAAGGTAACACAGAGGAAAAGGTGTTCACAAGATACAAAAACAGGAGTAGATTTTTCTCTGCTTAATGAGAATATCTGAGTTAGATTACTGAGAAAACTCCAGTGAATAAAACTGAAGGATAAAATTACCTACAGTGGCACAACCTTCCCCACACCAGCACTGCACAGCCTGTTGCATTTCATTACTACAAAGCTTGTACCAGCGGGGTACCAGCATCCTGCACAGCCAGGCCTCTCCAACCCACTCTCCAGGCTCTGGGGTAAGCAGAAGCTGGATTTGTTCATTGATCTGTCATGTAAAATAGCAAATCTAAGCAGAAATGCTGTTTAGCAACATGAAACCATGCTCTGCTGCAACACAAGAATCAGCACACAAGCATTTCAGGTCCATAAGACTACTTGTCACAGTCAGCACTGCACATGGTCAGCTCTGGAATTTCCTTTTTGAACTAAAAGTCCACATTTTCCTAGTTATTTTTGAAGTACTATAAGTAAACACCTGTCTTGAGAGAAGTCCCACTGAACTGCCAGACATCAGTGCTCTGGGCTCTACTCAAATGGGTTTCAAAACTGCTTATATATGCATAATTTTGAAGGACAAAATGCATTTGGTATCTAGTGCCTTAACAAGCAGTCAAAGCAGAAAGGACAATTCTTAAGAATAATTCTTTAAAAAGGAAAAGGGAACCTTAGTTTGAAAATGATTTCTCGTTATGAAATATTAAAATATTTTTCCCTGACCCCCTAGAACAGGTACCCCTTCCTTTTTGCTCCCTGATTCCATCAATCCAAGCAAGGCTGAACCACTCACCATCTCAAAAGGGTCCAAGGAGGTTTTAAGCCACTAATGTACATAAAGCATTTGTACTGCGAAAAAGGCTATCAAAATAGGCTGTTTACTTAACGTACATGGAATAAACCAGGACTCTGCCAGACTTTTATACTATTAAAACATGAAAAAAGATGCCTAACTGCATTATGCTGATATTTACTTAGAGGAAGTATTGCTTTTGCTGTATTTGACCTGAGGGACTACTGAACAAGATGAGTGTGACTTACAGGAATAAGATCACAAAAATAGCATTTTCTAAGGAAACAGGAAAGATTTGCTGATGTTCTTTGGAAGTACAAATTAAGCTGCTACATGAGGGATAACACAAAAAAGGTATTTAAAAACTGTCACATGGATTTGTGCTCAATCACAACAAAAAAAGTCCTTTTTAATTGTCAAGACCCAGCCCTTGTATTGAACTCCCACATCCTTTGATCATCTATTTGTTCAGTTCATGTCCTAAAACAGGAAACATTTTCAAACAATGCAAGCGCCCTATGAATGGCATTTGAACTGCAAGAGAGATTATATTGTTCAAATAAACTTATTTCTAGAACTTAGCAACTGTCAACTATATTATTATTATTATTATTATCAATACAATGTTGAAGTAGAAATATCAGGAAGAGGCATTGCCCTGTTTCACTTAAAAGTCCAAACTGCAAGAAGCTGCTAATAGTTTTTCATCCTTTATAATGATGACATATTCAAGGTCACTGTGTGCTTCAGTTGGGTTGTACTTTTTTTAAAATAAAAATTATGTAAGTCATTGATTTGCTTTCTGAGTTTAGCTCTTTAAGTGTATACTTGGAACTATTTTAAGATTTTTTTTCCTTGCAATCCACAGGATAGAAGCAGCCTTTCCTTAATGAAAGAGCAAATGAAACTGACCTTTCATAACAGTATTCACCACCACCATGCCCAGAGGTAGAAATGTAGGGGAAACCATTAATTATTGCACGGGTCATGATAAATTTGACAGTCCTGATGTGCCTTAGGTCAGTGTCTCTGAGCTACAACATATTTTAATGATGAAACACAGAGGCTAAACAGCAACTGTCTACAGCACATATGCTCAGTGGTGCCATGCTCTTTGCCAGCCTCAGTCCTGCTCCCACAGCTGCATGCACGTGGATGCTGCAGTGCTGTGGGAGTCTCACTGACACCACGGGACTCAAATCAAGGCTGCAAGCAATCGTTTGTATGGTCAGGGGCTTCCTGTCCCAAGAAGACACTCTAATTACGTGTAATTACTGTAAGCAAGGTACAACCACTCCAATCTATCTGCTACAGGTCAGTTGTCGTCTGAGGTGTGACCTGCCTCTCAAAATCAGTGAAGCAAACCCAGCTTTTTCTAGACATGCTTAGACAGAGACCATGGTGGATGCCAAACAGATCAGTCACAGCTGGATACACGACATTGACCTGCAGAAGGAAAAGGGGCAAAATGAAAAGCTGACGCTCATTAAATACCAGTCACATCAGTGGTGCTGAGATAAATCCCTGAACTGGATTTTAAGCTGTTCTTTCTTTCTGGGAAAAATGTTGCCTATAAGGTGTCTGCTTATAGAATTGGAAGCTTTTCAGCATTTCATGCAGGCTCCAGGAACATATCACTTATTGAACATTATAGAAAAGGCCACCCAGTAGGAGTTTTACATCATCTCTGGCACAGAATCAGTACTCAGTGCTCGGGAAGGAAAAGAGCAAAGAAGGAGCCCAGCTGAATTTCTGATAATTTTACAAAGCCATTTCACTCTCTGGGAAGGCCTGTACAAGCCCGTGTCTTTTTGCATTTCCCTTGCGAGAGTGGGGATTGCGGGTCGGTTTATAAACCGAGACGGACGCAGCGAGTGGGATGCCCCGCAGGTGCAGAGGCAGGAGGAGCGGGGCCGGGCGCGGGGAGGCTGCTGCAGCTCGGGGGGCTCCCCTGGCACCGGGCTGCGTGAGAGGCGCTGCCCGGGGCTCTGCAGCCCCTCCGTGACACGGCAGCGAGGGCACGGCCACAGGCGGCGGCCGTGCGGGACGCGGCGGGGCCGCGGGCCGGCTCCGCACAGCCGCAGAGCCCGGCTGCCGCGGGGGAAGGCGTGACGGGGATGCGACTGTGCCGGGCTGGGCTGCCCCGCGGCTTTTATTAGCTCGTTTGGATCAACTTGCTGCGTACAACTGGATTAGACAGTTGTTTTTCAAAGGTTACGCCCTACACGCTATTAAGATTCGTATGTTTTTCAGGTGGCTTCACCTAAGCTATTTCTTTCCCGGCTGTTCCGCGACGTACAGGCTGCTGCCGGTTTCATTTTCCATTACTTCCCTGCACTTTGCAAACTCAGTGCCCACTTGGTCACTGAAGGATAACAAATGCTTCTGAAGAATTTGAACAGCGGCGTGTAACAAAGCAGTTGGGCTACAGGATCTGAGTCCCAGCCAGTTGATGAATAACCTTGGTTGCCTGTCACAAGCAAGCCAGAGGCAGAACTAAACAAGTGCTTAGGTTCATCTCAGCTGGTCTCCTACGCTGTCTTGTATTCAGGATTGCTGATCCTTTGCCTCATCACGTCATTGCGTTGCCATACTCAGTGTAATGAAAATAATTAAGACAGGTCTAATGCGGTTATTAGCAAAGCAGGAAAGGAAGCATCGCATCATTCTTCCTGAGAATTAAAACCAAGTAAACAAGTAACCTCCTCCTGGGAAGCTCCTGGGAATCAAAAGGAAAAGACTCATGAAGCTAGGTACAAAGCAAGCAGCTGCTCTTGGTTCACTTCACCTTCACAACTTCTTGGTTAGCTTGTTCACCTGAACATAGTGCAGCATTTCCAAAGCACTGCCCACCTTCTGGGAACCCAGAGTTTACCAGGGAAGGTGCCCCACCATATACCACCTCAAGCAGCCAGTGCCAGAGCAGTCTGGGAAGCTGGCTGCCAGCAGGTAGAGCCAGGCTCCAGCTGCCACCAGGGCCCCCATGGCATTTCTGCTGGGAGAAGGGCAGCCGGGGCAAAACCAGCTATACAACCATTATTAATAATTAATAGCATATGCAAATATTATTCTGCCTCCCCAAGAAAAAGGCCACACAGACCCACTAAATTCAGGCTCCTTCAGAGGGCAGCTGAGTTGCAGAACCTGGATGCAGAAAGAGCCTCTCAGTTCCCTCCGGGGACCAGTTATGTGAATTAAAATGCAAGGGATTCACAGCCAGGTCAAACTTAGGCAGGCAAAGCAATACTCAGACACAGAGGCTTCTTTAGTCTCTCTCCTAAACTGGAGCATGCCAAAGACAAAGGGATTTGTAGCAATACATGGAGTAGGGAGCAGCTGAAGTCAGTACTGAGTCCAAGAATTTCCTTGAAACAGTTTTTCCTTGAGAATTATAAAACAGGCTATTTTTTAAAATAAAGAATGAGATCACTTTGTAGTTATTTGATAGCATGAACTGTTGTGTTTGAAAACACAAAACATATCCTTTTAACATCAATGCACCTGAACCCTCCAGTTCAGAGAGAGCAGGAGCAGGTGGAAAGCCTAGAGTTCAGCCCAGTTGCATGAATTTTATGCCAGGTTTTAATACGGCAGAGTAATCTTAAAATTACATTATCATACCTGTTAAGACAAGCAGACACCACATAAATTATGCAGTTCCATGCACTCTTAAGCTGAAAGCATTTTTCATTTTAGACAAGGACAACAAATGCTGCCAAACTGAAAGAACAAAACCACTTAATAGTTTTGAAAATTGTTAATCTACAAAAATGCAAACAATGATTAGAAAAAAGACCTTTCCCTCTGATAAGGCTGATAGACAGTTCAATCCCCAGATCCTCAGTGTGAATTTTCCTTATTTTCCTTTTTTGTTGTTGGTTTGTTTGTTGTTTGTTGTTGTTGGTTTTGGTTTTGTTTTGTTTTATTTTATTAGCGTCAATTGTGAAACTACATGAAAAAAAGAAAGGTCAAAAGGAAAAAAAGTCATAAGAAGAATTAATAATATGCAGGGAAAAGGTTAATGCAAATGCAAGGGAACAGCAACAGTACAAAGGCAGAACCATTTTAGTGTGATTTACCACACAGAGAAGAGCTTGATTTGGCTTGACATTTGAGCCAAGAGCAGAAATGGATTCTCTGATGGTGGCACTTTATGTTAGAAAATCATTCTTTATCCTGCATCCATCGAGGCACTTGTGGTGCTCAGCTCACCTGCACACAAGGTGTTTAAATTTACCATGTGTATTAACACTGCAACTGCTGCAGAACCATCCCCTGCTTCTACAACAAAACTCTCTCCAGCACTTCCATCATCTTGGTCCAGCACAATCCAAGGCAGCCTAATCCTAGGGTATGTGGATGCTACACCAGCACCCCCAGAAGGTCTGGGGCAACATCATGAGCAGCTGTTTCTCTGCTTTTCATTTTTTTCTCAGGTCAGAAGGTAAGGAAGACCAGAGGAGTGTTCCCATCAACCCAAAAAGCCTGAACCAGTTCCACAAACCTGTCCAGATGCTTAAATTCTCATCAATTTCACATGGAGCTTGGTGACTAAATACACACTGCTGTGGGTACAGGTGTCACAGTTCTATGGCAAGGTGTTGCACACAAACAAATCCTTTTGACTGCAGCAGGCATCAGTTTCCTAAAGCGATGCAGAGTAAGGAAACTTCCTGCATGGTCTGTGCCAGTCACAGAGGCTGGATCTCCTCCCCACCCTGCCCTCCCGTGCCGAGGCCAGCGCAGTGCCCAGGCAGGCAGAGGCACCCCGGGAGCATCCTCCATGGCAGGACAAGAGCAGGGGGTGGGTACTTCATCTCATTTCAGTGCTTGTTTTTTTCTTTTGTTTTATCCCCAGAAAGAGGAAAGCTTGTTGGACAAGGATTTTACTCTAGGAAATTCTGGCTTTTGAATGGCTAAAAGGAAAATAGACCTTCTTTCTGGAGAGAGAAAAGGGACAATATATTAAAAAAAAAAGACCATTCTAGACCCTTTAAAAGGAAATGGAATTGTGCTTTTTGATAATAAACTGCGCTCATTTTGGGGATTGAATACAGAGGGTTAGGTGTATTTCTGACCAAGTTACTTTGAAGTGACAAGCCATGGTGCTCTCCTCAGAAGAATTTATATTTTTGTTACCTTGCAGACTTTCACTCTCTATAAGATTAAAAATAACAGTGAGTTCATTAATTAGCTTTTAGGCTGCAAACACTCCACAAAAACTTATTAATATCTTTTAAACCACAAACAAGGCTGTGCAATAAGCCAGCAAACTGTGCTGGACATTTGAAAATCAACCTTATGATGAATTTAGAGGCTTAAACCAATTCTTTCACTGCACTTGTTGGAAGCTTCATTTACACACTTCATCCTCAGCCATCAGCTGTGACACTGAACTAGAGAGCTTTATAAATCACTGTGTTTAGTGTAGTCACACAATTACAGATTTTTCTTATTTCAGGAAGACAGAGCAGTTGGAACACTGCTCAGCTTTATCAAGCAAAACATGGAATTCTACAGGAAGTTTTTAAATTAGGTTTCAGGCCAACAGAAGCAACTCCTAAATATCCTGCCAGTGCTTTGTCTGGATGATGCTGCCTTGCTTGGGGTTTGCCTCTGGGCTTCATTTTTTAATGACTGACACTCCTATTTAGAAAGTGAATACATGGGAGCTGCTTGAAAGGGAACATTTCTGAATACATTTCAGTGTACACAGACTTGAGTCACAAAGTCTGTTAACACACAGCTCCAGGTAGTGGCCCCTTCCATTTTATCTTGAGATAGGAGTCTTTTTTTCCACCCATAGCAAAGTGACTGCTTGTGCTGCTGCGCTCTGGGCTGTTCTCTCCTCTTAGCTGAGCAGTGTAAGCAAGAGCTTCTTTGTTGTCCCACTGTAATTTAAAACATCAAGCCAAAGCAGATTCTGTTTTCTGTGTTAAGTTCTCCTGAACAGGCAGTGCTGCTCTCCAGGTACCATCTATTTTACCTTCACAGGAGAATATCCCTGGAAGGCCTGCAGGATTAGTGCTGGGGAACTTGTGGTTTGAGTGAAATGAGCCCCAGGTGGGTAGCAGTCAAACATAAACACTCCTGCTGTTCAGAATCCTCTGTAAAACAGGGTGATGGTTGTAATCTTTTGCTATGAGCTATATCCATTCTGTAACTGGTAATCTCAGCCCTTCATCCCAAGATTAAAGGGGCACATGTTGATACAGAATTTGTGTTCTTGGCTCCTGTTTTCTGGTCAAACTGAGCATTTCACCCTCCAGGAATGTAGTTCTGTCATTTTTTAAATTGGCGGAAAGTGAATGTAACAAAGCAAAAATACATATGAACTGAGGGATCTTTAAATGCCAGAGAAAGGACTTTGGTGTTGATAGATGAGAGGGAATTAGAGGATATGCTGATACTGTGGTAAAGATACAGGATCAGGCAGGTGCAGACTTACTCAGCAGGGTGGAAGTGGTTTTTTACCTCTTCTTGAAAATTGCTATCTTATGCAAAGGATCAGGGCTCTGTGAGCTACCAGTCAGATTCCTAGGTACTATAGAGCTGCCACAGGCAATCACTGAAATGTGTCTGTAGGTTGTCTCATGTTCAGATAATTTGCACTCATCCATAATTAAATGACTAGAAATCAGCAGCAACTCCCATCTTAGGCTTTGGGGAAAGTCAGTGAGAACTTCCTATGAGTGCTCGTGGTCCCTCCACACTTCCTCAGTGAAGGTGAATCTAAATGCTTCTCAGCTTTTAGAAGAAATCTGAATTTGAATTTCAGTCTTTCAATTTACATATTCCTTTTTGGACTCTGGGTCTTCTGTGATTTTTGGGCAAGACATTTAACAGTTCCAAGACTTGTCCTTTCCATAGTTTAAAGACAGGCACTGCCCACTCTGTGGGAATGCTGTGTGAAGTGCTGACAGTCAGAACTACGGAGAAGACATCTACAAAACTTTTGGAGATGACTCATATAAAAATATCACCAAACCCTGTCATCTGCCCAGAGATTATTCAGGCATCTGCCATGCACAGAAATATCTGGCAGAATAAAATAGTCCATAAGCCTGATCCCAACAGTAACTGATGCAACCAGCAACCTGACTTCTTTGCTGAAGAATCTGCCACCACATCACATGAGAGACGAGGGAGAGCTTGTTCATACCTTTTCCCTCCAACCTCACGTGGCCAGATGCTGAACCCCACCTTCCAAAAGGGCTTCCCATGCTGCAGCATGGCTCCTGCCATGGAAAAGGTGGCTGCCCTTGCCTGCCACTACAAATATGGGATCATCAGGCATGAATTAGTCCCATGTTTTCAACAAGCATAGAAACCTGACCATGTTACTTGCCTTGGTCCCAGGTGCAGGCACACATGTACAAGGCAATGCTGCCCTCTGCTCTGTCTTGAGGCACTCACTCCCCGTGGCTGCACCAGAGTCAGCTACTCCCATTGCAGCTCAGGGCTCTGAATCAGCCTCAGTCAAACAACACAGAGCGCAAAAAGCAAATCTGGCTCCTGCAGGAAGCTGAACAAACTGTGTAAGATACATGTTTTGAATTGAAAATGTACTGACAATGTATTATCTACACATGCCTATTTTTAAAAGGAAATTACAGAATTAACAGGAAATAAAGATTATTCATATTAGGCCTGACCCTAACACTAGTAATCAGATTGACTGCTAAATAGCTCCACTTTTCTTGTACTCAGTGGAAGTACTTAGGCAGGTAAATACTGCAGGGCCCTGGCAAATGTGGGAGAATTTGGGCTTCTCTGATTCAAAGGTTTATTATTAACAAAACTCTCGGTTGCTCAAACCCCACGAAATGGTTTCAAGTGAACAGTCACACCACTAGTCGGAGAAAGGCACACATGTGATAAAGGAGAATGAAACAGCTCACTGACGTGTTGATACACAGCTGATAAAGAAAACAAAAAATCGACCTCAAAAAGTAAAACAGTTGAGTTTCAGTCGAAGCCAGAAGCAGCATCTGATCTCTTTTCTCTCCCAGCATCAAGAGGGTGTGTGCAACAATGCTGAAGATATTTCCAATTCTAGCCATCCTTGCAGGTAAGAATAACAAACTGATTGAAATAGCGCTGGAACAAAGGAACCTGTTGAAGTAAGAGAGCAGGTGAACCTGAACTAGGAGAACATTTGAGATTAATTATTTCAGGATGGAATAAAAATCATGGCTATACTGCCAGACCATTCTGTGGAAATCCAAAAACTGACCCCTGCCTGGTAAGAGCTTCTTTTTTGGCTTTGGTAGATTAATGCTTTGCTCTGATGTCAGGAAGAGGCAAAGAGCTCTTGTACGGAGCATTCAGGTCTTTCAAGTGTTTCAAGGTCAGGTTTTTCCGTATTTGGCTTTTGTCTCCCCTTAATAATGGGGCTGGAAAATGATGCCTCAGTACCTCAACCACCAAAAAACTTTGGGGGAGATGCTTAACTTTAAGCATGCAAACAATCTTTGGATTTCCCTGAAATTAAATGAGGACATAATACTTTGTGGAATCCAGGAATTTTATGGTATAGTAAAAACTATATATTATTCATATTTCAAGGGCATTTCATTGTGCTAAGCTTTACTTTTAATAAATACAGAAGCAGTCATTTTAATGCTCCAAGGAGATGAACAGCTCCTGTATCCACTACAGAAAATGAAAGTTAATTTCTATATCTTTTCCAGATGGAATTATCTGTTTTGGGTGCCACAGAAATATTTTAAGTAGCTGATCCTGTAGTTTCAGTGTTCTAACTCTCACACAGTTTTTTACCAACAGTTTTTTACCTTAGATATGGAAAGTAATTCAGAATTGGTACCATATATACTTTTCAAAGCAATGTGTCTAATTTGAAAGTTCTGTATTTATGACTAGCATTGTGTCCATATTGGTGGGAACTACTGGCTGTGGATTTCTGTTGTAGCTCAGAAAAGATCAGCAAACTTGCATTTATTTCATGACTGTTAAAAACTGAAATGGACTTCAGTGAAAGTGGGAGATTCCTAATTAACTGCAATGGCTTTCTCTGTGCGAAGGAAGCAGCCGCACTATAATATTGATGAGTGAAGACATGGATCAGCCATTTTTAACAAGTTATGGTCCTGTTCACACTAGCTGTTTTCACTGAGTTATTTCTTATTTGTGTACTTTTTTTTTTTATTTAAACCAAAAGACCTGTATGTGTGAAATGGGATTAGGGGTTGGAAGCCATAAATGCAAAGTGAAGCTCCCATTAACACTCATGGTGAGGGAACAGGCTCTGTGGGACCAGTTCACTCTGCTCTCAGTCGAAAGATCCATGTTGCAATTAGTACTGGCTTTTTACTTTAATGAAGATTATTTCAATTAAATGTATTTCTTCAAAATATAGTTTTATGGAAACTAGAATGCTTTGTGGAGTAATTTCTACTAAAATTAATTTCTTTGGGAACAGCTTCTAACAGTCACGTTCTGTAGCACTACTGATTCTAAAACCAGAGAATGGTAAAGTAAATATGTGGAGCAGATGGCTGGAAAATGGGTGTTTTCAGTAGAATAACATTGTGTTGAAAGACAGTACCTTTAATCCTGCAAAGAGCAGAAAATAAATACACGTAAACTGTGGAGACAAACTATCATCCTCTGACCAACACTAATTCTTAAAGCTGGGAACAGTGAACTGAGATACCTAAAATAATATGGCACAGCTTTTATATTAGATCTCAGTAAGGATTAAGCTGCTGCAAACTCACAAGACAAGTAGGACTGGCAGCCAGTCCTGGGATCACTTCTTTCCCCAAGGCAGGTTTGACACATTTAGGTCAGTCTCCAGCCATTCCTGTGATACTATGTTTTATGTCTTCACATGTAATATAAATCTTGTTGCAGTTTAAACCCATTAATTTTCATCCTAGCCACCATCAATACAGAAAGTACATTATTCCTTTCTTCCTTGCAGTGAGCCTTTACTACTGAAGCCATCAAACAAGGAAAACAGTTCAGATAGGTTTGCATACTGTATTAACTTATGAATTTCCAATATTTACATAGTTCAAAATGACAAAATAGATTCTTTGTATAAACAACGTTTTCTCACACAATAATAATGTTAATTTCAGCAAAATACTCTTTAGTATTACTGCAGATTCTGCTTAAATTCTCAAAAGCAGCACCCTCAACATAAGATGCATGGATCATGCATTGAGAAAAATATTTTACATCTTTGTCTCAATCATTAATAAATGCAACAAAAATTAATATAAAATTAAATTCTCACCTTGCCTGTTTTGCATAGAAAGCTCCAAAATGTTTTATGTTTTCCATCCCATTAAGAAGAAATACATTCTCAGTCTGAATCTTTAAACATTAGATTTCAAACTGGACTCAGTGACCTACCAAAACCCTGAAATTCAGACTTATTTTTCTGACAGCTCTATCTTTGCTGTCATGTGTCATCATGGCTAGTAATTCACAGAGGATAGAAACAGGTAAATTCTGTAAGTTGGTGTTTGATTCCTTTCATTACTATGACTGACTGATCAGAACACTATGGGGAAGGGCATAGTGTTCTGATCAGTCAAGTTGTGTTTGCTCCCTTTCTGCTTTGAGCACAACAGAAAGGGTTGATCAAGTTATCAAAGATCTCCCTACAACCTACACAGTAAAAGCACTTCCAAAAAGTTTAGTTTGATTTTTCCAATGCAATAGCATTGGGAAAAAAAAACCAGCTTCTGGAGGTAAACCCTTAGAAACCTAAACAAAAGCAAAGTAATTAGCAAAAGAAAAGCAGAGAAAAGTTGCTGGGCTCCAGCCTGAAGGATCCAAGAGTGCCACCAAGTCCTGGTCAGAGCATAATGGTGTATGAAGTGAGAACACTGTAGGTGATGATGCTCCACAGTGAAGGAGATCAGATATCTAATGAAATAACTGCAAGAAAACCAAAAAGGGCAAGAAATGTGTAAGAGAGGGGTAGAAACAGCTGTGAATGAGAGTGCAGGCACAGGAGGGCACTGTGAGTGAAGAAAGGTTGAGTTTAACCACACTCTTAATGAGAAGATGAATATCGGCCAATGAAAATAAGTATGGATTTAGGAACTCTACTTTTTAAGAATATTATTTGTTGTGAGGGCACGAGTACTCTGGGGGATTTATTTGCTTGCTAGCTTTTACCCAGACCCAGCTTGTTATCTCTGAAATTTCCACACAAAGCCCAAAGGAAACAGTACTGAAAAGGAGAACAGCCAGATAGATCCTACAGGTTTCTTCAATAACACAGTGAGTAAGGCATTCCTGCATGGCTCCCAGGGCCAGCCCCAGCTGATCTCTCCTCACCACACTTACTGCCCACAGGCCACACCAGCGGGGTCGTGGTGACCGTCCCTGAGAAGACAGTGAATGTCACGACCGGAGGAAACGCAACCCTCCTCTGCACGTACACCAGTTCTGGACCACTGGGAAATTTCTTTATTCAGTGGAGTTTTTACAGTGCCAAGGAGAGCCAGCTGCATACCGTAAGAGATTGACTTATTATTACTGTGAAATAATACTTAAGATATCCTTAAGTCCTCAAAGAGTCTTGTTATGCTTGATAAGGGTTATCCTTACCACAGACCAGGTAATGTTAGGGTTCCTACCCTAGAGATTAAGGACTGGGGTGCAGTGAAACTTAGGGGCAGATGAACGAATTATCTAGGCTCTTAGTTCCTACTGACATGCCTGAATGCCTCCACAAACTGATGAGAAAGTACAAAAGTGATTCAGATGCTCAAGCAACTTGCTCCAAGTCATACAGGAAGTGTGAAGCAAAGACCAGGTGTCCAAAAACCACACGAGTGCTGCAGCTCATAGACCAGCTCCCTTTTCTCCTGTCTGGCAGATATTTCCTGCCATTGTGAAACTGCTTTCCTGGTGAGACGCCCTTGCCTATGACAATGTGTTGCTCCCCATTTAAGGGTCAGATGAGAGCTCCTTGACTCAGGCACTGCAGTTGCCTTTTGGCAGCTCAGTAAGAGGTGCTGTGCATGACAGTGGACTGTGAGCACAAAGTGAGCAGCAAGAGTGTTGGCAGCACTCTGCACAAAGTTGTCATAGCAGGAAAATTGCCATAGCAAACTTGCATTGGTATTTCCCGGCACCCAATGGCTGTCACTGTGGAAACAGAACAATTACAGGTCAAGGCAAATGGTCCCTGCCCTTCCTGAGACCCCAGGAGGCTGCAGAGCTAAACAATATCTTACTCTGGGGGTATAATGAGACCGTGTTGTAGGCTGGAGTGTCAGCACGGACGGGATTGGGAAGGACACTGATATCAGGCAGTGACTTGGTCTAACCACTGCCTGAGCCTCTCCTGTGGCTCTGAAGACCTTGCAGAGCAGCCTGGTCTGCCTGGAAGGAGTCAGGAATGGGATGTATATCTGCCTGTATGTACTCACAATAATGCCCAAGCTTCAAGAACTACCTGTTAATCTTATGCTTTGGTGGGGAAATGAATCTATGAATTTCATTCCCAGCGTAACACACAAAGCATGAGCTCCCATCAGCTCAGACCTGACAGGTGGTGAGTAGTCAGCAACACATTCCTTTATAAGAAGAAATCCTGATTAGAAGTGTTGCTGAATCCTTGAAGATGACTGGGATTCTTTTTCCATGCCCTGGTGTCAGGCTTGTGCTTGTGGGACAATCATTTCCTATTGTTTTTATCCTGTTGCCAACATTTTTTTTCTGAAAGGTCAATCCTCCTGCCTGGTGTTACAGCTGAGAGTTGTTGCAAAAAGATTTGACTTAGAGGAGTGCCACAGCCCACACTCAGGATATTTTTGTCCTATTCACAAATTTCTTAATAATATTACAGTAGGAGGTTTGCCATTGCTGATACAGTCGTACCTTCCATCTCGTTTATCAATTACAGCAGAATTAGCCTGTAATTTGCAGAACGTGCAGGTTGTAACATATCTGATATTGAACAGCAATAGCCAAAAAGCAAGAAATGGCAATTTAACCTAAGACAGAACTGCTCACTCACCTGCAAAATATCACAGCCACAGATAAAGCCTGTATCAGTGCTAAGTACAAACTCTGGGTCCATCCCAAATTCTGACTCTAGCTGAATGCCAGACTGACGTAGGCACACCTTACCTGATTGTGTAGTTGAGTAGTTGTTACTCATTGTTTGCTTTCCTCAAGTTAAAACTATTTTATTAAATGAAGAATTATTCCTGAAAGGGTGGTAGCTACAGGTTTCCTAAGTTATATATAGTACAATAAATTATAATTTTGATTCAGTATGTTACATCTCAAATTTTAATTGCTTGTTCAGGTGGGAAGTACAGCACTGACATAGGATCAAGCTTGTCTTCTCAGGTTTGGTTAGGGTCTTTCTGTTCTACTTACATCAGATCTTCCATATTGCAACACATTAAATGCCATACATTTTTCTGGTCACAAGAGAAACAAGCAGATTGCAGTTATAAGTATTTTAGAGGGAGAATTACAGTGTCAAGAGATTCAGGAGGGGAAAACCATTTGTAAACTGTGGCTAATGATGAGAAAAACACACCCTGAAAACTACAATCATAAAATACTCTGGGGGCTTCAGAATACGTTCAGCAATAACTAACTGATGCAAGACTACCGGATGTCAGGGAAACCTTATGGATTAACCCCTCCAGGGCTCCCTCCCAGCTTCTGCAGCTCTCACTACAGGCAGTGGGAAAGCTGTGCCTGTAAACTCCATGAGAAACACTACTGGGAAAAATTGCAGCTGGATTCCCCCATCTGAAACTAATTTCACGGCACGTTCACTTTCACACATTTGTAACGGCTGCGTTTGTGATGGATGATTTGCATTTTCATTACATAAAGTCAATTCAATCTGGAAAGGCCATGGGTTAGTGCTGATCCCGTTCTCCTTGAACACCAAGGCACAATCTCCTCTCACTGCAGCTCCAGTTCTCGTGGGCTGGCATGCTCAGTGAGGCTCAGGGGGCTCCCTTTGCTCCCTGGAACCTGCTGCTGTCCCTGGAGGGTGCAGGACTGGGGCACTGCTCTTTTTAAAATGCTTTCAGCAACTCATTCAGTCTTGTATTACTTGGCCCTATATCCTTTTACCACTAGCTGGCAATTCCTTACCATTCTGAGCCTATTCACAATAAAATGGATGGTGTTAACGCAAACACTGGGAAGAAAGGCTTGTGATTGCTTGTGGAAAATATGGTTAAAGAAATCACACAACACAGCTGAACATAAAGTTGGATTTTCACCCTCCCTCTGAATGAGGCTGGTATTTCTATTTCAGGCTGATGACTCCTCTGAGTTTCAGAAAGGACTGGGAGCCTGAAAGCCCGCATGGTTTTCTTCCCCAAGGTTAAACAAAAAGACAATCTCTCTACAAACCTGGCTTTGCCCTGGTGGCTTGGCACACAGCTGAATTAAGTTTCACATTTTGTTCCAAGTAGGAAACATATGCATGAAAATGGAGGAGGTTGCCAGGTTTGGCTTTAATTGTTTAGGTAAAACAATATTAATATGCAATTCAAAAAGATATTTAATATGCTGGTAAAATGACAAATCCAACTATATTGGAAAGACTAGCACCATGTCTTACTGAATACCAGAACAATACCTTGAATTTTAACTGGAATAAAATTATTTCATTTTTTGAGATATTTAGATTCTTCTAACAGATCCATAATAAAATACCAAACACTTCCTTATAAATAGCATATATTTGCCCTGAAAAATTTATTAAAATTCTATCTCAAAATATGTCAATTCTATCTCAAAATTCTATCTTAAAATTCTACTGAAAATTTGTCTTTTCTTTAGCAACTAATTGGATAATATTTTCAAATTCCATTTTTGAATATTGGAAAATTCTGCCAAATATTTTGAAGACAGAAGACTTACAATTTTTGTAAAAAATTACAGAAAATACATCTTCCCCCACCTATTAAATTTTAAAATATTCCTGACATCTTACTAAATGCTAGATGTCTTGATGACCATGGGCACTATACTCAAAATAATAAGATTAAGCAGAGGAGATATTATCTATAACAAATATGTGTGGAAAAAATTTTTGATTTTAATAAACACTGTTTAAACAACTGAGAACATGGCCCTTTCTCTCTACAGTGGCAACAAATAACAGAGCAAGCTGTAAACGCTATATACATTTACAAATGTTATATATAATTAAGGCAAATTTATACCACTAAGAAGCTTTTGGCTTTAAACATTAATGAATGGGAAGATTAAATTACTAGATTTTGGGACATAACATATAAAAAGCAGAAGTCATAGGTACCCCTTTATTTTACACTGCCACTTACAGTACAGGTTTTGCAGTGTTTTGAGTTCCATAAGCTCAGGTACAGTCCTGGCTGGAGTGAAATCAGTAAGGCTAGGATCAGGACTAGTGGAAGCATTAATTTAATGTCCCTAAGTACTCAGCAAGAGATTTTACCTTGGTTCAAGGGGAGGCTGTGCTTTTCATTGCTTTGCAGCCCTGCTACTGATGCAGATCTGCCTCCCAGCACAGCCTTTGTGAGGTTGGTTTTGTCTTTTGCTGCTCGTTCCGGTGTTTTCATGCCCTGTTCTGCCTTGCCCACCCTCCCTAGGGCTGCCACAGGTGCTCGACAGCTCCAGCCATGGTGGTTACACCATGGGCAAGGAGGAGATACCACAGCCAGGCTGCTCACAGGCAGCACGATGAAAAGGGAGCAAGCAAACAGAGCCAGGTGTTCATAGCACTGCTTTGAAGACAGCACAGCTTTAGTGGATGAATATAAACTTTTTTACTAATTGAGCCTAACTCTGCTCTTTTCCTGAGAAGTTTCTCCAGTAGAAGTAATTTCTCTCACTTGAACTTAATAATGTAAGTATAAAATCGTGGAAAATAGGATGCCATACATATTTTTAACTTTTCCTTTTGCCATTTAGCCCTTAGCAACATGCCCTTTAATGCTGAATTTAAGTTTTCAATAATAACTCCCAGGCAAGGATCTTGAGAACTTTCCAACACTGAGTGATCTCTACTTTACATCTAGACAAACTGAGGCTAACACTATTCTGCTCACCCAGGGTACATCACAGCCTGGCCTGGTTCATAAGGTAAAGTCTCAGCTCCTGCTAAGACCTACATCTGTGCTTCATTTCATGCTCTGAGTCACTCGGCTGGCCCCAGTGTAAAGCAACTAAGTAAATGTTTGAAAGCTGAAGCCTCTGTTGACTCTTCAGAGGCGAGGCTGCAGCCTTGCAAAGCTAAATACAACCCCTGAACCTAACCTGGGCCACACCTTGAGCCTCCAGCCCAGGCCACCCACAGCTAAAGTCAGTGAAATGATCAGGGACACTACCTGGCTACCCAAGATGTGCCCAGGGCAGGATTCTGGATTGAAATTTTAAATTCACTATATGAGTAAAGATCATGGATGCCTGTTACTTTTAGGCAAAACAGAATTATTACTGATAGATTTCTTATGAAAATCTTCTTTAAAAAAAAGCAAACTTGTGGCACATTGGTCAGCAACAGGGGACAAGGAGGGAAAGCCCAAAGGAGGAAAGAGGCAAGAAGAGTGACAGATGTGTCAGCTCCTTCCACCCTGACACCCCAAATTCAGATTATCAGCAGTCCCAGTGCTAGCACAACTCTCTGCCCAGCACAAAGCAAAGCACAGCTCCGGGCACTGGGCTATCCCAGGTAAGAGCCAGAGGCCAGCCAGCCCTTGTATGTGTGGGGTTTCCATAAAAGCTCCTGAAAGAACAAATTCCCCTCCATGTAGTCTGAGCAGTTCAGAGTACACCTTCGCACCCTTTCAGCCACAAGACACCTGAGATCCTGTGCAGAGGCTGTCAGTGCTGCAGGGCACTCCCGAGGCAGTACAGGAAAACTTCCTGGAAAGGGTCTCTCTCATCCATAAGCATTTCTTTTTGCCTAGAGGTGATTTTTTAAAGCTGAGTCTTATCTAGCACTTAGATGACTGAGCAGGCACTGTAAGGAACAGCTTCATGGAAAGCAGAGGCAGCACCTCCAATGCAGAGGAATGGAGATGCTGTTGTCACATCACTGCAGTTGGAGTGACTCTGGATGTCAGTGGGACTATGGTGGACTGCCTGTGGTTACCACAAAGGGAAGCACAGACAAGTAGAAAATAATCAGGTTGTAACTGGGGTGTTTGGAGCAAACATTAGACTTTAATCTTAGTTTGCCTAATTTTAGGTAGAACTTAGGAATAAGCTTCTATTGCATCTTGCGGTTGACAAGGCTTGAGATACTTTCTGCACAAAGCACTGAACACGAGGCACCCTGCCCTTGCGATCAGCACGGATGGTAGGTGGGGAGCTGTGTGGAGAAGTGGCTTTTTGATTTTGGGGGAACATCTAAAGTCTCATTTAACTCTCAGATCAGCACATTTTTACTCAAATACAGCATTCCCCATGTCACGGTATTCTGAGCATGGATGAAAAGTCAGTCAGTCTTTGTCAAAAGACGGTGTATGTGACAGATGCACGGGGAAGATGTAGCTGGAGATACAAGGTAAGAAAACAATCCCCATAATCTTAAGGGGGAAAACAGAGCTAAATAGCTTCTACTAGATTTGTGCTACTGTGAAACCTGTACTCATATTCCGTGTTGAAATCTCAAAACCAGCACATGACTGAAATAAGTTGAATCGGATGCATCATTCAGAATTTTTAACTCACCCTATTTTTTATTGCATTTTTCTCTGTCAAAATTATTTTGGATGTAGGTGTTGTGTTGGGGTATTTTCTCCCCACCTATTCTAGGTGGCTGAATTAGCACCTTCAGGAGTATTCTACCCAAAGGGTATCTGAAGGGTGTGTGAACCCACCAGGAGCCTCTGGACTGAATGTGAGCAAGACTGGGTATCCCAAACTTGGGGCTACATATTTACCTAGGGAAAAAAAAAAAAAATCATCCTGGATCTCCTTTCTAGAATATAAAAACATTTTGAGATGTGATGGATACCGAGGACATTGAGTCCTGATAAAAAACTCCTCTCTGACTGCAGCAGGATTCCTATTTCACCATGAAGTACAGGGTACAGTCCAATGTAAACTGAGGTCTAATAATAACTGCTGAAGATCAGTTACACCAAATGCACTAAGAAAACACATTTGGTCTTGTTGCACTGTAGGAATTATTCATTAATAGTTCAGCCACAAGAACATGTGAGAACATGAAAGAGCTGCTCCTTCAATATATTTGTATTAGTTAAAGTTGTCGAATGATTAATCCTCTAAAGGCTTCTGACTCCCTCCCTTTCTTCTTCTACCTATGCACTATTGTGACAAGACACTTCTTGTCAGTGTTAATATCCTCAATTCCCCGTGCAAAAAGCCCAGTGAGGGTTATCCCTATAATATCCCTACTACCTTCTGGCAGATCGGAGTTTTGACAAAAATGTGGGAAAAAAAGCTGTGGATGAAATAAGGGATTTGGGCCCAGACTCAGTCATGTGTCAAGGAAACCAACACATGTGTGAACATTTGCTTTCTTAGCTAGCTGACTTCAGAATCTGAGTTTTGGGCCTTCATTAACACTCTGAGTGTGTGGCATTTGTTCTCTAATTAGATGGTAAGATGCTTAAGGAAGTGATGAACATTTTTTCCCTTTGTTGTTATTTTATAAATTCTGTCTGTCCTCAGAATTCAAAAAGAGATCATAATCTCAAACCAATAAAGTTGTTAATATCCCCCGTTTTCTAATAGCTTGAGAAAATGTCAAACAGAAAATGACAAATCCACCCAATGACAGGGCCCTCTGGATGCTGGAGCTTTCCAGCTCTCCACGCAGACTGTGAGTCACACACTGAATCCATCAGAAAAACGTCATCCAACACGATGCTGAAGCTTTACATGTGCTGGTGGGGGAAAGGGAGAAGAGGCTGGGGGAGGAAAGACAGGTACTGGAAAAGAGGTCATGTCCTGAAACTGCCCCCCAGTCAGGAAGTCAGGATTCTGTGGAGATTAAACAGGACACTTTGTAATGCACCTTCAAGTACATCTCAAAACTTTGATATCCATAAGTACTAGGCACATACAGCATTGTGAGGCAGTGACTCCAGGAGATGGGGTTGGGAGGAGTATTGATCTGGAAATTCTGAATGAGCTCATCCAAAGCCATGTGAAAGATACATATTTATGCAAATACTAGTATGTATTTATCCTGTCAAAAGAAGAAGAGAAGCAGAGGGAGGCATGTTTTTTCTAATTTCCTGTCTGCTTCTTCACACACCCCCTTCACACCCTAAGGAAGATCTCTCTACAGAAGTTGCACAAAAACCTGTGGGTGTGTTCCTCACACTCTGCCGAACATCTGGCAGCCTTTGAAAGTCCTCAACTCAGCATCAGCTCTGCTGCCTGCTTCCTCTGCAGGCAAATACCTTCCACACCATCACTCTAGAAGAAATGCCTGTGGACATGAAGGGTGACCAACAGCACTGCCTCAGAAGGCCTAGAA
>WAAG01039820.1:270-10875 GCA_013390105.1 Tichodroma muraria | reverse complement strand
CTTTCTTTTTTAGAGAGTTATTTACATTTAAAAGAAAGTTATTCGTATTTAAAAAATACTTACAGACTCAAAAATAGAAGTCAGGGCATTTTCTATCATAAACAACACCTCTTTTGCAATATTTGTTCCACAAATTTAGTTATTCATTGCTCAGTCACACCTAGAAGGGTAGTCTTTCTGGTCAATAAATACCTACAAGACCTGTTGATTTTCATGCATTACCTATATCATTTGTTTTTCTTAGATTGCTCTCCAATCACTGTATTTCAGAGCAGACATCCACCTCTGTGCCCAAATTCAGTGAAGGTATAATAAGAGTGAAACGGGGAAGTGATTCTTTTACTTCAATTTACACATGTACCCTATGCTGTATTTATCCTTTGGGGGGGGGAAGTATAAAAATAGACATTACTAGCAATAGGAACTCTGGATGAAGGCACTAGCTTAAGGAAAATTCATGTGATTTTGAAAGCATCTCTACTATTCAGAGGTCAGGCACATGCTGGTCTTTACTTGTGTCTTAATAACGAAGCAGTCGACATGTTACCTGGTAAAAACAACAGCCACTGCACAAAATTCAACCCAACACTCTACATATAGTGACAGTGACATCTGATGATACTTGTGACAGATTATTATGGTCCTCCATCATAACACTGCAGCAAAAATTCAAGGCTGCAATAAAAATTAATCTGGCCATGAAACTGGCCTATAGTTATTTTTCCGCCCTTACTACTACAACACTGATGTAGAGAAGCCATAAAACATGACTTTGTGAGGGTATTAGATGTACATAAAGCTTGCAGAGAGAAACTGATGGTTGCTACAGAAAACTCAGAAACTAACTACTTAGAGGGTGTCTTTTCACATCTCTTGTGTCATTACAGATATTTCCATGAATATGTGACTTACTAGTACGGTGTTTTGAAAACCTACTGCCAGAGAGCTGGTAATAACACTTCACCTTTTCTGCTGAGACTACAGATTCAAAGTCTGGCCTGAGTTAAGGAAATGATTCTAATGTAATCACTTAATTGCTGATTTGAAATAAGTCAGTAGTTTNNNNTTTGAAATAAGTCAGTAGTTTGAGTGAAAACCGTAAGGATGAAAGTCTACAAAACCATGGCCATCCCTAAGATTCCTCTGGATCCTCAGAAAGGCTGAAGGAGCGGAATACCCAGAAGAAACTGGCATCAAGCTGTGTAAAAGCCAGGGGCACTGTGTGTTGCCGCTAGTGGCAAGGCACTAGGAAGAAGACTTCTCTCTAACACTTACCAAAGCTATTAATAGGACACTCATTCAGTCACATACTGACTTGGAAGTCAGAAGAAGCACTGTCTCCTGCTAAGGAGAGGAATACAACTATAAACATAAGTGGCTGTAAGCTATGTTCTTGGGTTTTCCTCCCTCATGTGATCACTTTTGTATTCTCCATTTGCAGAGCAGCTGTATAATCCATATGTGGCAATAATTTCATGCACAAACTTTAGGATGCGTGGTGCCATACAAGTTGAACAAACCTTGTCAATGACTGAACGCAGGAAAACCTGTTGGTGGAACAAATTTACTGCATGCTTTAATTGTAGTCAAAGAGGCCTAGCTTCCCCTAGGTTTTCATGGTTTGTCATTCAACTACAATTTCTTCCATGCATCTAAAATTTTCTCCAGGTTCTATGATGTTTTGTGGTCCATCACAACGTGGCATATTACCAATTGATACTATATAATCCATGAAGAAAATATGCCCTTAATGCCCCATGACAAATGGAAAGAATGTGGATATCTTATTTAAAACAGTAGAAGGGAAATGGAATACATCTCAGCTCTGTATTTTATATTTATCATTTTTGCTAAAGCAAAAGAGGTATATAAATAAAAGGTACCTGAAACTTAGATTATTTGTAAGAGGAACTTAATGACTTCAGCTCTTCTGAGCTGGCTTGTGCGTTTTTTAACTGCTTCCTATTCATACTTTTTTCTGTAATAAATGTGCCAGTGTATTTTTGGATATGCTTTTATGATATTAAAATCAGCTTTCTGTAAAAACAAACTAGAAAACTTCACGCTTTTGAAATCAGTGAAAACAGCCCTATTGACAGCTTAAGATTGTAAGTGGACAATTTTTTTGCTTTCTTTTAACATTCCACATCATGATAGATGCAATGCCAACACAAAGAAAGGTACATGGTCTCTACAAACAGCAAGCATTGCCAAAGAGAAAATTTTCTGTTATATTCTACAAACTAGTTTCAAACTCAGTGGACATGTGGTCTAAAATAGATTCTTTAGTCTTTTAAAATGGTATCCATATATTCTCTCACTGTAATTACTTTTAAAATTTCTATCAGCCTTTTCCCAGGGATCTGCTTATGAATATTAGCATTATAGTGTTAATACTTTTTGGTTCAGGCTTGTTTGTAAGTAGTACTGTGACAGAACTGTAGGAGAATAATTAATTATGATTTTAAATGCATCCAAATATTTTGAAAAAGAAATAAATAGATTTGATTACTGCTTATGATCTACTTAATGCATATGTAAGTACATGTTTAAATACTTTGCATTTGCAACTGGAATTGAGCCTTTTTATCCTACCTGCAGCTGGGCTATGAACTGAGTGCATAAATAACAGGTGTTCTGGTTTCAGTGACTCATTTCTCAGCTTCCTCAGGACCAGTAAGCCATTAAATATTTATCAGATGTGCTTACAATACAGGGTCTCAAATCAAAACACTATCAATGTGGAATGCCTCATGTTGAGATTAACCATCTTCTTATTTGAATATCTTTCTTCTGGAAAGGTATTCTGGAATGGCCAGTGCACATGACTATACTGAACAGGCACAAAAATATCTCCTTTTCTTTCACCAAAACTTGACTTTGTTTTCCTGATGCTGCACAATGCATTTTAATGGAAAGGTTTTAAGGAGCTGAAGTGAGATAGGGCCTGGAAACTGTTTGACGGTCTTCTGTGCTTTACAGTTCTTCCCTTTCCTTCCGTCCTCTTCTTCCACCATGTGAAATGGACTGCATTGCATCAGTGCAGTGGCAGATGACCAGCCGTGCTACATTTAGCTGTTTGTAATAAACATACCTTGAATGATGTGAGATATTTCTACCTTGGAAGCAAAGTATGATACATTTTTTCCTACTTTTTTATTCTGCCTGAATGAGCAAGAGACAAGAACTGAAAATCAGCTCCAGGAGTCTTGCATGACTCCGCAAAACATTGCCATTAAACTTATTTGTCCCTGGCAAAGCTGGTATAATCTGTAGTCATTTAAATTCACTTTTACTGACTGAAGGCTTAATTATTGCATTTTGAGGCATATATTTTTTAGGTATAATTATACAGTTGAAGACATTTCAAGATCATAATTAACTGAAAGACTGAGAACCAAAGTCAATATGAAACATGGTTACTTCATGGGATCAAAACAGCAACTGTAAGAGAGAATTCTTCATTGAATAGGTATATTCCTAGATGATTTTGGCCTCTATGCTGTGTAAATTGACATCACAGATAAAGAGAAGGCAAAAATAACCCTTCTAAAGTCTGTAGAAGTCTAAAATATTAGGGGAGTGACTGGACAATATCACAGAACTTGGTAAATAGTTTAATAAGGCTACATGTTTTTTGGCATGGTGACAGAAAAACTCATTCATCTACAAATAATGGAGGAAGAAATAAATCTGAAGAAGCCTGAGAGAAATAAATCAGGTGAACAGACTCTGCCACTGTAATGCAATTCTTACACATAATCCAGGAATTTATACTCAAAAAGTGTAGGAAGGTTACACAATGCTTTGTGTCATCCTGATGGAACAACAGGCCCAGCTCTAGTGTCTACAATTTGATAAGGATTCTGAAGAATCAAAGACATTTCAGACAAGGTCTTCAAGAATGATTAAAATAGAAATTCTTCCTCAAGGAACTTATGGAATGAGCTACGTAAGACATAGAAGCAGGAAAAATTACTTAAGTACCTACCTGGAGAATAAGAATTCACTGATAACTGGCTCTTTGATCTCACAAATAAAAATGTGGTATTGTGAAGGCTCAAAAGGCAGTTTCCAGTGATTTCAAAAGGGCAAGGCTTCCTGTTCCACTGACAGAGATATGGTCCATATTAAAAGTGACAGGATTGGAAGTTCATCAGTTTAGGGGTCTTCAGTCATCCCTTATGACAACTGATGATTTTCATGCATGAGGTAAGTGACTGTAGTGAGGAGGACACAGTTCTTTCAGCTGCAAAAGGGAAAAGCCTTATGAGTAGGTTTTTGTACTGGAACCCAGACACTTCTTAGAGAAGCACAGCTAGAGCATCTCAGCTGGGTGCTGAAATAGGTTAATTTGTAGGAATTTCTGAAGCCAGACCATTCAAAAAAGCAAAATGAGAGTTAGGCCTTGAGACAAAAAACGCTCAAATACATTTGTCATGTGCACCAGTGGAGAAACAAGCCCGACACGTGAAGGGTCTCTTGGTGTTAGTCAGCAGTGTTGGGCTGAGATGACAGCCCAGTGGCCACCAGCCAGGTGTGAGGTCAATCCAGAATGATATCTTAAACAACAATTTGGGAAGAGGGACTCCTCTAGAATTTATCAAGGCAGGGCTGGGTGCCTGAGGCTGGGCTGAAATGTGACCCCTGGACCATGGGCAGGGTGCGTGGGGAGGCATCAGGCAAGGGTGGTAAAGGCCAGTAAAGTCCTTTGGGGCACAGACAGAAGCCTCATAAAGCTCAGCAATTAGCATATGTTTAGGTTTATGCCAGAGACTTTCTCAGGAGAGATGTTCTCAGCATTTTCTGTGGATTGCTAATCTGTATCTCTTACTTCCACTTCTGAGAAGGGGTCACCCATCCTTTCACAGCATATTTGAAGAGTGATGTTCTCACACAAGCATGACATTGTCTTGTGAGACCATGATTCCTTGATGCATAGAATCAGCTTATGAAGTGATGGCAGCTCTTGGATCTTATCAGTCTTTTTATCCTGACATTCTCCTTTCTTTATACTGCAGACAGCAGGTTTTAGTAGTTTTCAGCATCCTGTCAAGTAAAATATCAGTGGATGACAAACTAAATTTAATCACTGCCCTTCTGTAATTTAATCTAAATACAGATCAGTCTGGTTCTGCAGATTATTTTACAGTGCTTTATTATTTTGATACTGTTTTCTATGAACAGTTTAGATTTGTGATAACAAGCATTGTCAGTTACATGACTCTTCTCCCCGCAAAATTCTTGAAGTTACCTTTATTCTTTAATTAATTTTTGTGGCTTGTGTTTGGTCCATTCTATACTAGAAGATAATTTGTTATGAATAATTGCCTATTTAGTTGCAATATTTTCTTGTAACTATATCAGAAGAAAGTGAAAATAGCAAGTTAAGACAAATATTAGTTTCTTCAGCCAGCATAAACAAACCTATGCCTACATTGCTCCAGGGGGCCAAACATTTCTGTGGTGCCAACAAGAGCTCTTTCATTTGACTTGGCTTGTATTTCTGGCATATGCAACAAACTTAGAAATATTTCCTTTTCATTACTTATATTTCCAATACATAAGTTCTTTTTTTGTGGCTTTTGAAACAGTTTTTTACAAACATCTTGGAAACATTATTGTGGCGTATTCAGACAAAATCTCAGCTAGTATTGTGAGGATCATCCATAAATCAATAGCAAAAGCTGGCCATACACTCTTAGGAAGTATTTAATATCTCATACTTCTGTTTTAAATACTGTATTACAACAACAAAAGTAGTACTTTCCTTAGTATCTTACCTCCACCAGTCATCTGAATTGCATCTAAGATCAGACAGTTTGGTATTTTTTCTTTATCAGATTTAAAAATGCACAGTCTGCCTTAAGACTTTGATTTGTTGGACTTCTGCTACACCTTTATGTCAGAGAAGTCTGACCTTATGAATCAGGGCTGGATATCTGTTCCAGAAACCTCTGCAGTTTGTGGTCTCACACTACTCTCCTGTGTCTTTTGGATGCAGCAACAGGTCACAACAGTATATCTGGTAATGTATAAATACATTTTAGAAATGTAAAAATTATTTTGAGGGGCAGATTAAGTTGTCATCTGTAGAGCCCTGCTGTTGTGAATTTTACAACCAATGCATTTTTCCACAGATGTGAATTCAATCTGAAAGAAAAAAGAAGCATGTGTTCTCCAAAGTGTAGAAAGTCTGTTTGTGAAGTGCTTTTGACAATGGCAAGAGTGGTTTATGATTACCTTCCATCCACATCTCATAAATTACATTCTCACTAATAAAGAAAAAAACTTGATCTATCTAACCACTAATGCCAAAGAGTCCCTCTCCATTTGCTGTCATCACCATTCTGCATTTGTCAGTGTCTCTGAGGTAGTGACCTCTAGTTTCGACAATACAGTTATGAGAAACACAAAAATAAAAAAGAAAGTACCTTCTGTCTTGTTAAGGCAGGAAGGTGTTGGCCTCAGCTGTACTTTCATTGCCCTGTAAGTATTGTAAGGTTAGTTTCTGAATGAGATCTGCTATTTCCACTGAAATTTATGTATAGAATTTATATTTTTGCTTCTCTTTGCTTTAGTCCAGAAGCTCAAACACTTTTTAAAGCTGCCAGGAGTCTTTTGTCAATTGACTGTTTTCCTCACATCAAAGCTTCATCTATGTGTAACTTAACAACCTCTAGACTACCAGAAAGTTGTATTTTCAGATTAAATAAATAGCTGTTAAAAAGAACTCAGATAGTGATGTTCAAAAACAATATTTCCCAACGGGGAGGGAAATGGTCAAAAAACTGCTTTATTTTCCTTTTACATCAAGTGCGGAAAAATGTTTCCAACTCTTCTGTACAGAAATGTGATGGGAAACATTCCCACTTTAAAGGTTTTGGACCTATACAGAAGTGAAAGGTTCCACCCTTTTTTCCACTGTGTTTCATGCTCTGGCCAGGAAGTTGCACCCATGCTACCTGCTGTTTCACTTGCTCTCCTCCTGTAGAGCAGTAACTCTGTCCTGTTCCAAAGCAGTTTCTATTTTGGGATGAAGAGTGTCCTGCTAGGAATTTGAACAGTGTGGCATAGGAGAGTGGCAAAAGGAAGAAAATATGATGTTCTCATCTGTGATCTGAAACCCAGAGTCCTTGGAAGACCAGCTCCAAAGCTTTTGTCCCTTTCTTTCCAATGTAGCCTCTGCACAAATATTAGGTCCTAGATCTCAATTTTGTGTTGCTCATTTAACAGTTACCCTTCACCCCTCAGCCCTGTAATGCAGCCCCTTGACTTCTCTTCCCATTTAAAAGAAGGAAAAAAACCTCTAATAACACAAGACTCTCGGTGAGATCAAGACATTGATAGTTTTACTTGAGCAAACATTGCTGCAAGGTTGAAGAGTCTCCTGGTGCCTCCATTATTGTCACCAGTGTGGGACTGGCATGAGGAAACCTTGTGTTGTGCCTCTGCTGTGGTATCACAGATGCTGACAGCCAGCCTGAAATCACCAACGAAGGTGGGCTTGAACAAAGTACACTTCCTGTACTGAAGGAGATTGTGCATAGGCATACATTTCCTCCTGCAAGTTCTTCTGAAGGGGGATGACCTGTTACAAAATGACCATAGCAAACAGCTGTGAAGAAGCAACACAGCATCTGAGCTGTTCTTTAAGCAAAGCTGAATGAAAGCCCTTAGATCAGTCACAACTGCTCAGTTCATTTTTCAATTTTGTCAGGATAAAAAATATTTCATATTTTTCATTTTATATGAAGTAATATTTTCCTCAAATTTCTACAGTACTCTCATCATTAGCCTCTTCTACTGATGTTAATTGAAAAGAATTAAAAACATTAAATTATTCTAAACCAGCTCTTGTCAGAAATAAAATTAATTTTTTGACTCTTTCTTCCAGGCACTACTTATCAATGGAGAACACTTATTTACATTTTTCTAGTTGTCTTACAAACTCACAGAGCTTTAACTCCAGTGTGAGCTTTTGCTCTCTGGTTCACTTCTCCTTATCGGAATTTTTTAGTGCATTTTATTGTTGAGACCATGTGTGATTCAGTAGTTACTCAGAACCAGATACTCTGACAGTTTTGATTGATTCAGCATCTGAATTTTAACTCTTCAACATTCACCACGATCCTTTTGACCAGTGACACTACTAGATAAGAACCTTATAAAATATAGTTCCCACATTTTTCACTTCATACTGTTTGCATTCATTGACAAACTTTCTGAAAAGTGTCATGATGCAAGAGTAAAAGTGAAACGAGGATTTCACTCACCACTCTTCTGACCTACCTTTGACATATTGCAGTACATGGGACTTTTTTTAAATTTCAGGTGGCATGGACTTGAGGTTTTGGGGGATGGAAGTTCTGTTGACAGAAACTGGGAATCCAAGGGCTCACGCATTGCTGCATGGTAACGACTGAGATGCTCCCAGACAGGCACTGATGTATTACTATTGGTTTCTTGTCAAAAGTGTTCCCCTCAGTGTAATTATGCACTGAATATGAATACATTAAACCCATTTCAACTACTACATTTTGCCTCCTCAGCTCTTACAAACAGACCTGCAAAAAACATGCCGACATTTTTTCCTCACTCTCAAAAACGCCAATATCTTTGCTTCCCACCTTCAAACAAAATCAGTATTTGGCAGCTGTCTTATGTTTTCACCGTGTTCCTGATTCCCCTCTGCTTTTGGCATTGCCAACACACTCTGCAATATGCTGCAGTGCCCTTAGTAACATTTTGGAACAGCCTTGCTAGAAATGCCAGTTCACAGAGGATTGAATTAACATGCATCATCTACACTGTGGACAGTTATGAGTTCTGTGCCTTTCCCAGAATTTTGTTGTTGATATTTCTTTTCAGATGGGTTATATCCATGTGCAGAATGTCCCAGTTCTGTGATATGGTTTGATTTTTTTGTTTTGCTCTTACATACTTTGGCTTAAATATTGCTGATGGTGCAAAAAATATCTGCATTTGTTGACTGACCAGGCGTATCGTTATGGTTATTATTTTAGTTCAGTTTCATGTTCCATTATTACTAAGTGTATTTGCCATATACAGGTTGGCTATCTGTGTTCTTTGGCTGAATATCAATCATTTTCATACCCTGAAACTAGATTCTGAGCCTCCAGCTACCCAGATAAAAATAGGAACTGTAATTTGTCACAGGTGTTTGCTGGAACAATTCTAGCAATGGACACAAAACTAAAAATTGCAGAATAACGTTAGATTTATATGACATGGTGGAAACTCCCTCAATTCCTATCTGGAATCTGTTTCTAGAGTGCTACGGTTTGTGACCCTGTGCAACCTTCTATGCTAATTTCTAGGCATTGCTGTTGTAAATATATCTTCATCTCCACTTGAGAATTTAGGAACCCAGTTTCAATCAATACTTACTCCTTCCTCCCATGATGGACTTTATAGTAGGAGCCTTAGACCAGGTGACACAGAATCATGGATTTGCAGAATCAGGTAGACCAGATCTGGGTGACATGCCATTCATCCACTCTGCTCTAATCAGATCAGGTTCCTCAGATTTGTGTCCAGTTGAGTCTTGAACATGTCCAAGGATGGAGTGTTTTTCCCACAGTGTCTCTGGGTCTTTTCCAGGGCTGAAACAACCTCACAGTAAAAAAACCGCAAATTGTATCTAAATGCTCCCCCTTGTAGCCACTGCCTCTCATCCAGCTGCTGTGCATCTTCAGGAATAGTATGGCTCTTTCTATGTCTTCTGATCAAGCAGTTGCAAACACAACATTTAGTTGCAGATTTTCCCCCAGATCTCTCTTTTCCAGGCTAAATGGGTCCATCCTCATAGGATGCCTTTCCTCATAGGTCATGTGCCTCAGCTCCAGAGCAGCTTGCTGGCCTCCTCAGGACTCAATCCAGTATGTCCAAGTCTTTTATTTATTGGAGATCCCCAAACTGGGCATGCTATTCTAGGCACAGTCTCATAAGTGACAAATACAGAAGGAGGGGTCATTTCTCTGGATCTGCTGCCTGCAGATCTTGCTAATACAATACCCAGGATGCTGTTGGTTTTCCCGGCCACAAGGTCACATTGCTGGCTCAACCTCTCCTTCAAGATTGCCAGATCCTTTTCAGAAAAGCTGTTTCCCAGTCAGCCGACACTCAGTCTGTATTGTTGAATTAGTTTATTTCATCCCAGGTACAAGGCTTTGTATTTGCTTTTGTCGAACATCATGAAATTCCTGTCAGCTCATTTCTCCAGGCTGTCGAAGCCCCTCTGAACAGCAGCACCCAGTTAGGTGTCATCTGCACGTTGGTTGAGAATGCAGTTTGTCCCATCAGCCAGGTCATCAACGATGTGATTAAACACTGCTGTCCCAGTAGGGCTTCCTGAGGGACACCAGTAGCTAATGGCCATCATACAGCTGAATTTGTGTCACTGATCACGACCTGCTGAGCCCAATATTACAGACAATTTTCCAGTCACCTTATCATCCATTTTTCTAGCCCATATGTCACCAGTTTGGTGATAAGAAGACTACACGAGACTGTGGCAAAGCTTGCTGAAGTCAAAGTATACAATACACACTGCTCTCCTCTTGTGCACAACATTATCATAGA
>WAAG01039813.1:0-13607 GCA_013390105.1 Tichodroma muraria | reverse complement strand
GAAATTTTTGGCTGTGAGGGTGGCAAGACACTGGCACTGCCCAGAGAAGATGTGGATCCCCATCTCTGAAGTGTTCAAAGCCAGGATGGAGCCCTGAGCAAGCTGGGATAGTGGAAGGTGTCCCTGCCCATGGCAGCAGGTTGGAATGAGATCCTCAGTGAGGTCCATGTCAACCCAACCATGATTCTATGTTTTGGAAGCTGGACAACATGTCATTACAGCTCTGTGGATGTGGCACTTTAAAGTCCCTGATGGCCAAAATATTGTAGACTGTCATTGACCAGGTTTTTGGTGAGGATTTTACTAAATTCTTAACCTCCTCAACACCACAGCTGGACTGCTACCAGCCCCCAAGCTTGTCCACCTGAAGCTACTCCCAATATATCTACAGCCACAGCACAACCATGGCTACTGCCGCATCTTGCTGTGATTGGATCAGCCCAGACTCTAACACTGATGTAAATCAGCTACTGCAAATAATTTCATTCACCAGTTAGCCACAGCACCCCACTGGTGTTTATAACCAAGGCCAGTGTAGGCATTAGCAAGCAGGCAGGATCCTGTGGCAGCTCTTTTCTGAAGGGCAGCAGAATAGTCTTTGCACCCTGTGGCTTAATTTGCCTGTGTGGAGCCCTGGAAAGCCAGGCTGCTGGGGGAAAAAGGTAGGGATAAAGCCATACTCCAACAGCATTTTGAACAGATTGAAAGGAGGGAGGGAGAACGCCAGAGGCAAGGAAGCTGCAGCACTCGGATTAGTGAATCCTGGACAAAGGTAACCACCAGGAACAGTTAATAATAATGCAACACACACAAGGGCACGTCAGAGGCAAGCACTCCCATCCAAAACCCTGCTCACAAAAATCTGCAAATGAGCTGACACTAATGAAAACAAGGGGCTTAGAAACTGGATGGTGGCAGGAGGAAAGGAGAGGCTGTTGTATAACTTGCCCTTCCTGCCCAGACCTGCCAGTGCAGCTGGATTCTGACTTGCAGCATCATCACTTTTCCTGTCTTGGCCTCCTGAACCTGCGAGCGGCCCCTCAAAGTGACCTGCCAAACCTTTGCTATCCAAACTTTTCTCCCTTTGAACATCTTGATAAGGGGCCAACCTGTGCAGTAGCTTCTCACTATGCCCCGAAGGGGGAATACAATGACGCCTAAAAAGCCAATTGCACTTGTTACCCGAGGCAGTTTTTGAACTCTGCACGGAGAGGCTGGAATGCCCCCTTCCACTCAGCAGAACAAAGGGCAGCCAACCTGCAGGGGTTTAAATCTGAAAGTTAAACATGAATGTGATTAATGTGTGGCTTTGAATTTCATGTATTATTGAATTGTATACATTACTCCAGGCTCGGAGGTTTTTCCCTTTTATACTGCAACACAATTGTAAGTTCTGTTTGGGAGAGGTGCAGAGCAGAGAACACCAGGCAAAAGTATTTCCATATGTATTCCACAAATTCTCTGCCTGAAGGACTTGAGCGAGTTGGGATTTATACTGTGTTCCACTGACCCCGAGAAAACAACTTGAAACAGATTTACAGAAGATGCACTGGAGCTCATTGCAATTGAAACACTGGATACTTTCCTGACAGCCTCCAGGAATCCTTCCAGGTCCACCCTTTCCTGTGAATCTGCTAAAGCTCTGGAAGATTATCAGAGTTAAGCGAATGTGCAGGGTGCCGGGTTTTAGGAGATGGGTTGCCTCTCTTAAGACCCATAAAAATGATCATCTCATGTAACCAGTGCTCCCACTCCAAAGTCTGAGTCCTTGATCCCATTTAAGTCATAATCTGCTGGTAGGAGGCAGAGAGCTGGACCACACCACTCCTGCATGATCCTGCCGGCTTTGGTGGAATGCTGCACGACCAGAGCAGTATCCCGCCTCTCACTGCTGGGGAAACCTTTAGCATATTTTTAGAAACAGCTAATTAACCCCATTTGTTGCATACAAGGGGCAACTGTAAAGCACACCTGGACGCTTCTGGTTTGGACTTTTTCATTCTCTGAATGGCTCTTGGGCAAGTTTCCTCACTGCACCACAACATAACACGAGGGTAACAAAGGTCCTGAGAAAACCTTTTAAGTTTTATTCTAGGGAATACGGTCTTTCTTTGATTGGAGGGTTTCCCTGGGGAGATCTTAAATAGAGTGTCAAATGGTCAGTATCTGACAGGTGCAACCCGCCTTTCTGTGGCAATGGATCTCCTCCTGCAGGTCCTGTGCATTTCCACTCACCCGTCCAATCTGTGCTGTGCTGGGTGCAGCTCCAATTGCACTGGTGATTCCGTATGGAATTGAACAACACACCTGCATAAATAATGAACCTACACAATTCCTTGGCCTGGCACTGTTACCCAATGTTACGATTTTGATGTCCTGAGAAGCACCTTGCCTCAAAGACAAGGCACTGGTTTCTTTCCCAATATCTAACTTGGCCGAATACTGTACAACTCACCCACTGCAATCACAGGCCCCAGCAAGCTGAGTTTGAGGAGAACATTCTGCAGCAACCAGACAGATCTTCAGAAGACTGTTTTCACTTGGATAAGACCGTTCAAAAGAGGGATTTTCTATTCTATCACACACACCACTACTCATCTCACTATGATTGCTTCTACAAGGACCCCCATTAAAACATCCAGTGATCCTGCCTTCCATGGGACACCTCTCACCATGGGGTGGGCAGGGAGGATCTGGAAGAAATGAGAGATTATATGAAGAATTCCCATTTTCAGAGCTCAGATCTAGATGGCTTCTCATGATTTTCCATGCCAATTTGCACATCTGGAATTTCATTTACTTGTGGAAAGGAGCATGACTACTGCAGTGGGAGAGGTCTCTCTCCTGAGAATTGAGGAACAATTTCCAGCTCAGGAGGACAGTTGACCTTTGTTTTGGACAGGAATATGGACTCTCTTGCCTTTGAACACCTTTGAATCCTTGTCTCCTATGCTTTAGCCATTACTTTAGCCTATTACTAACCAGGACACGGATATAGTTTCTCCTAACAGCACTAATAACTTCCCTGGCTTGCCAAGCTTGTTGCAGAGTAATGCTTCTTTAATTCTTTACTTCCTAATCAAAAGGTCCAGACAGTGGATATGGGAATTCTTAGACCTGATATATGTCCAGTCCTAAGTTTCCTAGAGTCTCCCTGAAATACATATAGAAAAATTATTGACCACTGAGGACATTTTGGGAGTAGGGAAGCCCAGAATATCTCCCCTTATCCATGGCCAGAGACCAGCCCTGCAACTTCATCCTTAGTCTGGAATCTGGCAAACACTGTGCACTTTCTCTTGCATGGAATTTACAGAACCCAACTGCAGCTCTGAGCTCTGAACTGCAAAGACTAAACCTGCTGCTTCTCCTGCTCATCTTGGTGCACTACAGATACAAACCAGAAAAAACACAACAACCACATTTCTGTCAAATGTGTGAAAATTCAATTAATGCTTGGGACAGAAGAGCAAATAAGTTTTGACCAGGGGGCTGGACAGGAATGCTCTTGCAGTTTTGTGATTCTCAAACTGGCCATAAATCACGTACCGGTCAAAACTAGCAAAAATATCAAATACCTTTAGGGCCAGCTCCCAGAAACAAAATTCTAAAAATCTCTATATCTCCTCTGCAAAATGGTATTTCCAGTCCTCACTTACTGCTCCCTGCCCAGAAAGCTGCTGGTTTGCTGGGCATATCTGCATCACTTTTGCCACTGTCTGGCAGCAAGGCCTGACCCACATCTGAACTCATTCAGATATTTCAATAAATCTGCAGTTTCCCCATAAGTCCAAAAGTCCTTAGTTAGGACACCCCTGTCCTGTGCAAAATAAACCAATTCTCCCCATTTTATTTTGGCATGGCTGGTCCTCCTCCAGTCCCTTAATTAACACAAGAGGAAAAAATAGGAAGTGTGACAAGACCCAGCAGTGGCCTTTCTCTGTGTGCTCATGTGTCTCCATTCTTGGGGGCTCACCCAGGGCACAGCTCTGCTCTACTACATGTATTTTCCAGTGGAAGCATTTCTTCTTTCTTTCCTTGGATTTATTCAGACTCCAAACTTCAAATTCATCAAAACTGTCACGGACCATTTGCAGGATGGGAAGATATTGCGGGTCCAATCAGCGTGGGTGTCACAAACAATTATCTGCTGCGGAATGATCCCAATTAGTAAACACCCTGCTAACAGGCCACCTCCCCAAGGACACTGATTGCCTGTGACAGTGTATTTTGAGGATGTCTGCTGGAAAACTACGACTCAAGCCTTTGTGGCCTGGTTCCTGGCAAATTCCTTGTTAACCCTACAAAAGAATCTACACATGAATAATTAAAAATAGATTGGAGTAGAAATTTAAATTACATTTAGCTTTGTCACCCAACCCCCTTTATAACAAGACCTACTTCTCATCTGGAATAAAATGGAAATTCTATTCCCTGTCTTGGCTTGTATGAGGCACTCTGTGTTTTGATGCTTTGCTCTAGGCTTTTGGAACTAAATAAAGATTTCAATATAAACACTCCCTTCCACTTTCTCCTTTCTTCTCTCCTTTTCCGTTGGTGCAAAACTCTCAAAGAGTTGCCTGAAGGACCAGTGAGTGTTTGAAACCCAGCTGCTTATTCCTTGCTTAACAAATGCAGCCTTTAACAACCTGATAGTTGCTTTTAGAGAATGAAATCACAAAGACAGGAACAAAATAAAGATACAAAACTAAATATTTTCAAAAGTAACTTTTTGGCCACCCAATTATCTCCTGGAATGGACTGGCTGATTATCTCCTGGTGATGCTAGGATGAGGTAGGAAGACAGATTTGGTCAGCAAGGCTGCATCCCAGCCAGCCCTTTTGTTCCCAAGGAATGGGCTTTAGTGCCATACTCCACTTCCTTTCAAGAGTGCCAAGTCTTCCCACACTGCTCAGTAATACTCCCACACCTCAGAGATTCTGGCAGGCTCCTGCACAGCCTCCCTCCTTCTCCTCTTGCCTGTAATAAGCAGACTCCAGTCTTTAATATGTGGGGGCAAGTAGATTTATTTAACTCGTCCCTCATGCATTCAGCTCTGATTTCAAACCAGTTGACTGGTAATTTCTTGTCAGTGAATTCTACCCCAGCTGTATCTTCAGCAGGGATAAACTGCCAAATCTCTGTAATTTCCATGGAGCTGTGCCACTTTCCCCAGTCCCAGTCCAGGCCAATTGCCTGACTCCAGTTATCTTGCTGTCAGTCTGTCACACGCACCCAAGGGCTCACTTTGCTGTGTCTCACACTAAAGTTTTAAGGGTTCCTCCTTCCTAAAGAATTTTGCTTTCAGATGTTTCTCTCATCTAGAAAAACTACTTTTCCTCCTCTAACATTCCATCACTTTCCCACCAAAACAACCAAACTTCCTGGTTTCTGCCATGCTTCATGTACAAGGTACTCAGTAATGTTCGAAAAACATCGCACCTAAAACTGTCATTAAAATGCTCTTTACTGCTTTGCTAATGCACAGGAGGAGCTCTCAGTGAAATGGATGAATCAAAAACTTTCATCAGTCACATTGGTTGAAAATCTGCATGACCAGAGCCATGTATCATTTGTCATTTTTACTAATCCACACGACTGAGTTCCTATTCAAAACAAGCCAAACAATCTCAGAGGGAGGGCAAGATCTTGTAAGACCCTGTATCAAATGCTCTACTAGGCTCCAACTGCAATATATCTAAGGCAATCCCTTTGTCCAGTACTTTGTCTTTGCATGATTGAGGGCGAAATTGCGTAACCATTCCCTCCCTGTCTCCCCCAGGCACAGCACCCTGTGGTTTGGAGCAATTTAAGACTTAGTCCAAAAATTTGTCTTACTTTTCTTCCGTCTTGGTGGTCCACACTAAATTCCAATTCTTTCTCCTTTGCTTTCTTACTCCCTTCTTCCTGACCCATTACAGTCCCAGCATCCAGAGCTTCACCTCCAAACTGCAAAGTCACAGGGACAAAATGTGAGAGAAGATCTCTGGTATGACCAACTCAGTTTACAAAAACCTTGACACTGGCACTATTGTTTTCCTATCCACCACCCTCTTTTCAAAAGAGGTTAAGAAATACTCTGAATTCCTGTCTAGGTTGAAGATACTGCTCTCTGTAAAACTGCAAGAGGTATGGACACTTGTGAATTTGGGAGAAAAAAGAAGGCTGGCTTTCTCCCAGGGGAAAGGCTTTGCACATCAAGAGCAGACGGAGAATCTGGCTTTAAAGAGGAGGGACACAGTTCTATTTCTAACAGGGACATTGTGTGAGCAATTCCCTCTGAAGTAAAAGGATTTTTGCCCTCAGATATCCAAGGGCAGAAACCAGGAGCCAGAGTCAGCCCTGGTGCCAGCTGATGGAACAAGCACCCTCCAGCCATAGAAAAATAGCTCCCAAAACCAGGATAAAGCTGGAGCCACTGGAAGTGTCCTTGCAGACGCAAACAGATTTGTGACTCAAAAATTCAAACAGAAATTATCATTGCAACCACTGCAAATGCCAGGAGACACTCATTCCCTGACTATCCATCCTTCTTGGCTCACAGATCCCAGTGGTCTTTCCTAGGACAGCCACACAATCTATGTGAAAACACTTGGCTTCTGAGGATGCCATGAATTTTCTGCGTTCCCTACTGCACTCACTCGCCAAATAAGTCTTGATTTAGCTACAGTAATCTCTGATGCCTGTTCCCACAGAGAGAACTGTTTATTTTATAATATCTCAAATGGATGGTAATAAACTGCCTGCTTCTGCACCAGAACAAGGTCACTGACCCAATCTGCTGCCCAGCAAATGTGTATAAGTTCAGCATGCCCCAGGCCTGCAGTGAGAGTCAAGCCTGCCCCATCACCCTGGGCTGCCAAGCTGGCTGCCTTGTGTTGGTGTAGCACGGGCAGAGAAAGCCTGGCCTCTAAATGTGTCTTGAAAGAGGATGGGACATGAGGGAATTGCATCCTTGGAAGGACAGCAGGCCCTGAATGCAGATCCAATATAAGCTACGCAACCAAAAGGGAGAGATTTCACAGCTTGTCCAGCAGCGGCTTCCAGAGCTTTGGAGGAGCCACAGCACCTTGGCCGGAGAGGGAAGTACCCATGCACGAGCTGGAGTGGCTTGAGGCACCTGTCCTTCACAGGAAAAGGGCACTGACTACGTGGTGCACTGCAGACCAGCTTGAAAACAGGAATGTTCTGGAGGAACCCATTTTCTGGCCAAGACACTTCCAGGCCAGAAGACTCTGATGAATGTCTGAGTTGTTCTTGAAGTGTTTTACTGCAAATGACCACTTTGACACCACCACACATGTATAAACTGACAGGTTTTACAGGAGGGCTCGTGGCACTTCCAAAGGCAACAGCTTCCCAAAGCCTCACATCCAGACAGACAACAATTTGGCATGGGGTCCTGTGCCTTCAGCAGCAGCTCCCTGACCACACGATCCTGAGATCTTTGGGGCTCTGGTGTGGGACTGTGGTCTCGTTTCTGTCCGCTTAGCCAGAACACAGGCAATGGAATTTTGACCAGTTTTATGAGCCTGCATCACAAAAGGGGCAGGTGACACCTGGCCCAGCATAAATCCTATCACTAGCGAGGAAGTCTTCCAAGTTGGTCTGAACCAGCAGAGAGAGCTTATACCAAACCAGCATGATCTCTCGTGTGGCTGCAGTGTTTTGGATCCAGTACTAACACCCCTAAAGACAGTTTTATAGTATCACTGTGTGAGGACTCTGTTTGAACTCCTCTAGTTTAAGCCTAGATTTAAGCTAATGCATAATTCATAATGGGGATGATAACAGATGGCAACTTGTGAAGCCACAGGAACTCAATCAGTTGTGATCACATGACAACACCCTAAATAATCTAAATCACGTCTTACTGCAAGAGCTGCTCTGCTGGGGCCCTGTTACAGAGATGCTGATGCCACACTGTGGGAATCATCCTGCAAGGCAGGATCTGATCTCCCTTTGCAGAGGGAGAAATTGAGGCTCAGAGTGAGGGGCTTCCATGTGCTGGCTCCATAAAAGCAGATCCCTGGTATCCTCCTGCTCCTCAGCCCCAGATCCCAGCAATGAGGCCCTGGTTTCTCCTTCTCTGTATATTGCACGTTTACAAAGATATTTGCAGAAGGTAAATTCAGAAAAAAAATTACTTTAAAAAACAGCCTGTCTTCCACAGCATGGTTTCTAACTGCAAGAAAACTCTCCAGAGAAGATTATCCTCAGAGCAGACACTCTCACGTCAGAATATCTAGTTCTTCTTTAACTACAGGAGGAAACTACCTTTCCAACACATGGCCTAAACCTCAGTGACATGGAGACCCTTCAGTGTCTCTATGAGAGCCAGGAGGCCCTGCCAAGCACCTTGGCCATTTCAGGAAGCAATGTGGGATGCAGGAAATGCAGGGAAGCAATATGGGATGCAGAGTTGCTCATAAGCAACTCTCTTATGAGTTTCAGCACCTTCCTTTTCTTTCCATCAATTTCCAGGTAGCCACATGCACATGAAATCTGGGGCTCTGCAGGAAAATTTTGCTTCCAGTGACTTGAAACAGTTTTCTGAGTAAAAACACTCTTTAGGAAAGAAATGTTCTAGGAATAATCCAACATGCTCTGGATTACAGAAATGCTTCTACCGTCACAAGGGACAAAGCACCATAAAGAATATAAAACTTTAATGAGTTGTTATCATCATCTCGGCATACTTGGAGAATACACACTGAGTTTGAGCCTTCTCTGGAATTCCAATCAATCATAATCAGCACAGTCAGTCCCAGCTGAAGCACTGGCTGCTCACCATAAGCATAATTAACACAGACTGCTGCCTCCTGCCTTCTGACATACTACTGAGGAATAGGGAACACTGCCTACACCACTTCCATCCTTTAACATCACTTGACTGCCAGACCACTTTTACTCTTCACTTCTAAAATCACCACCCATTTTTTTTAAACACTTCAAATATAAAAGTACTCATTCTGAAATTCTCCTACAGTAACTGTTACGGGCACTTTCTGAAGAGAACATCTTCCAAACAGAAATGAAACTGCCACCTAAAAACACTTCCCAGAGGTGCTTGAAGCCCTGTTGGTCTAAGCACAAGGCATGGCGTTCTTCAGCATGATGGTTCTCACCAAAGCACAAGTGTGTACTTTCTCTCTAGTGTAATATTAGCACTTGGCAAAGGTGTTTGGAGAAGCACCACTACATAAAACAAAGCCCAGTGTGTACAAGATGGACCAGATTCTCAGGTGGGTTAGAGTCTGAATTCAAGGCAACTGTGCCAAGTGGCATGAGCAGAGATACAGAATTATGTTTCCTCTCAACCTTTGTGTCAGCAGTGAAAGACAGAACAGTGCATGGTAACAACACTATCTTGATCTTCAGGCAAAGATGCAAATCAGAAGATACCTCATGCCTTGGGGGATCCTAGAAAACAAAGGAACTTCCTTTCCAAAATGATAATAATCCTAAAACCTCTCACAGACCAAGAAGTTTTAAACTCAGAACGAGGCCCTGCAAAATGTCTCTGTGCTGCCTGGAGCAGGGATGACTCTCCATCACTTTGCTAGGTGACTCCAAAGGCCAAGAGTAGCTGCAGCCAGGGGCAGCCAGCACTGAGGCAGGTCCCAAGCAAAGTGCCAACCACAGGTTTAACTGTAGAGGCTTAAGAGTGTTTTTGTCCATTTGAGTTTGGACCTAAGGAAGCCCTGCCTTTGTAAGGAGCAAAATCCATTTTTGCCACATGAGTGACCAGCCCCTGATAAGGCTCACAATCTCTCCTCCGTTCCAAGGCTGCCTGTATGAGAGCCAGCACAGACAAACTGCTTTTCCTGGGGTGAGATGCTGAGAGAAACCTCTTCCCAGCAGCGAGGGATGCTGCCCTCCCTAAGTGACCTTCCTTGAGAGAAGGCACTTTAACACACAAATTACCCGACTTGCTTTTCTCAGAAGGAAGAGAACCACAGCTCTCACATACCCACCTGCTCAGGCTCCTTAAGGAATTCCTCTTTCCATCTGAAAAAGCAATCTGACAGCTTTTCTTTTGTTATTATTTATTTCAAGCAAGTAAGGACATGTCAGTCTTATTGCACAAACCATCAAGGCACTAACTTCAAAAGCGATGAACCTTACACTTCATGTTTATTACAGGGAATAGAATTATATGACTTTTTTTCTTTTTTTTTTTTTTAACATGGAGAACTGGAGTGATCTGAACCCAGACTGAACTTAATCTCCCAAACAGGCCTGTACCCAAATCTCTGCTCCAAGTGCTTCCAAACTTCAGGGCAGGTTATGTCTGGGTTATGTCTCTTGGTCCCGAGCGTGCCAAGTGCTGCAGCTCCGAGCAGGTCCTTGACACACTCCCAGCAAATTGGTGTCTTGGCTACCTGCCCCTGGGGACAGAGGCGGAGCAAAGCACCAGATACTGCAACACGGTGACCTTGGGCGATAAAACTGCCCCAGGAAAATGGATAGTCGGGGTTGCAGGGAACAGCTCCAGGGAACCAGAGCCAGAGCGAGGAGCGCCAAGGACAGAGGGTGGCGGAGAGAGGGAGGCTGGGGTTGGGGGTGCGGGATGATGAAGTTGAGACCAACCTGGGATGGAAGGCGCCCTGCAGTGCTATCCATAGACTATCCAAGAGTGTCCTCTGGTGGCAGCAGCCACAGCAGCCGCGGTGGCAGGGCTCCCGCCCGGGGAACGCACCTTCCCTTATCTCCTAATTACGTGAGTGACTCATGGACGTGGATAAGTAACTTTTGCCAAGTCATTTTGATCTTGCCCGCAGCTATAAGGTCAGGGCATGGGTTTGGTCAAGCTGAGGCGTGAGAACTACAAATCAGAGTGTCTGGACTTCCCCGAGGTTACCTGGGGGCTTGTCCAGGATGGCACCGACAGCCGGAGCTGCACAAGCCCATCCCACAGGGAGGATGCCACAGCGCCCTTGTCAGCGGCAACCCGAGGCTGTCTTCAAACCCTACCTGGTTGCATTGGGGGGAAAAAAATATTAAAAAATAATTAAAAAAACCTCTATGGATGTTTTTCCAGCTCTCCCTTTTCATTACAGTTTTAAAGAAAGTTCTGGTTCAAAGGCCCAACTTCAGAAATTATAAAGCACTAGAAAGATACCAAGTGGAGATTCGGAATGATCCCAGGCTTGGAGAGTGCCTTTCCCTCACTCTGGCACAGCCAGGCAGCACCAGCATGGAGCACCTGATCTCCAGGAGTGAGTGTGCAAGGCCACAGGAAGAAGCACCAAGGCTGGATATGGAGGCAGGAATTTCACACTTTCACATAGCTGGTTCCTCACCAGAATAGGAGTCAGGACATCACCATTAGTACAGGTGAGCATTCCCTGCATGGCAGACTCCCAAAGAAGATGTCACAAAACTTTCAGATCACAGAGGTCACACAGACACTGCCCAGAAAGGAGGGGTGGAGGAGCAGAGGCAGGGAGGTCTAGTGAGAGAGAAGACATTTCTTCCTATGATGGCAAATCTGTGCTGAAACTTTTTCATGGCACTTTCCCTTCCTGACACTTCTACTCCTCCCACCATAATCTGATTTCTGGTGGTCCACAGGCCGAGAATGCCAGGTGTAGGTCCTGGCTTGAGAAAACTGTAGGCTGCCAGAGGAAAAGACAGACTCCAGAAAAGGGCATGGAGCGTCTCTCCTGCTCACCAAACCCACGTGCCAAGGGTGTTGCCAGTCTGACTGTCCCATGTTCCCCAGCATCATGGGGGCAAGTGCCAGATGAGCCCTGTTAGCCAGCATAGGTTTTCACACCTAATTCTGTGTTTTAGCTGCCACAGGACAACAAGAGTGGGTCAGGTAACCAGATCCATGTTAACCCAATGTCTCTCTGCACCTACTGCCCCCCCAAGATTAACAGAAAACAAAATTAGGCACCTCAGGCGCATCTGTAAGAATTAGGCACAAAGAATATATTTTTTTGAGAAGGAATTGCCAAAAGCAAGCAAACTGAAACATCATTTGAACTCCCCTTGCCCTGAACACTGTGTGCAGTCAGGCTTCTTAACATCTGGGGCTGGGAATGCTCTTCAAGGACAGGCACTCTCTTCTGTGTGGTGCTTTGGATCAGAAGTGGGGTTTTTTTCCTTTAAAAAGCATAAGAAAGAGTACCAGCCTGGCAGAGTGCTGAGCAGGTGTCCTGTGCCCCAGGACAGTGGGTTTCTAAACAGACACATGTCAGGATTTTTTCAAAAGCAAACTGAGAGCGAGCCTGCTCCCCGTGTTCGAGCACATAAAGCTTTCCCGTGCGGGTAACTCTGCCCTGCTCTTCCCCTCTGTTTCCAAGGGAGAGTTCCCTCAGCCTCCCTCAGCCTGCCCAGGCCTCCTCCAGCAGCTCATGGATCCAGGCAGTTTCTGAGAAATATGTATGAACTCCCCAGCAGCACCGAAAACCCAATGCTCCCATTGCCTGTGTATGTGTTAAGATTTTGACTTTGCCTAGAGCTTGACATACTGTGGGCATAATCCTTGGGGGCTTCCCAGAGCTCCAGGCACACAGGGTGATTTGCAGACCACGTTTGTGTGCACAGTGAGGGCACCTGACCCCATGAGCAAGGCAGGTAAGAGAGATGAGGTAAAAATGCGATCACAGTTTGGGTTTTTTTGGGTTTTTTTTTTTTTAGAACTAACCCTGTGATTCCATGTGAATATAGAGATATCCATCAATCCGTGAAGCCTCAGGACGCTGGCTGTTCTGAGACACTCTGACCCAAGCACTGCCTGTTTCCAGCTCCTACTCCTCCCAGGGTATGTGCTGTGAGTACATGCAGTTCCAAGACACAGAGAGTTTTCTTGCTGGCAGTTATTATTTTGATAAAAGACAAAACATAAGAACACAATCATACTGAAAAAAAGATAACTTTTCCTCCCCCTCACCTCCACCTTGCTGTAACATGAAATTTCAGTAATCTAAAAAAAAGATAGAGAAAGTTAATGAGGTTCTCCAGGCCATGAAAAAGCTTGAATACAATGTCAGACTCTGCCAGGACTGCCAGGACAACACAACCCACACAAGGGCAGGGAGAAGAAAAACATGTAGCAGAAATGGAAAATCGTGGAACCATTACATCCCAATTGTTAGAATACCTGTATGGACCAGTGCAGAGCTCAGCCTGACATTGAATAACAGCACCAGGGACAGGCTCTGAGTGAGCATAACCTCAAAAGGGGTAANTCCTAGAGGGAATGTTGGAATCACCTACAAAGTCTGCACCTCTGACCGAGTTTATAAACCACAGCACATACCAGGTTCAAGTAATCTTCCCTTGGCCACAGGGATGCCCAGGAAAGGCAGGTTCCTCAGCCCAGATCCACAGCCCATCCACGGCCAAGGGAGGGCAGTGTGTCCTGCAGATCCAGCCAGCAGGCCAGGAGCTCTCAAGGAGAGCCTCATTCCCTGACTACAGCCACATCACATTAACCTTCCTACAGCCACATCACATTAACCTTCCTATAGCAATTAGGCTGTTCGGATGCATCCGTGTCTGTGTGATCCTACCTGAGCCTTTTGGATACTGAGGTGCAGGCCTCAAAGGTAGATAATTTCCCTCAACTACATAAAATCACAGAATCATAGAA
>WAAG01039809.1:0-28735 GCA_013390105.1 Tichodroma muraria | reverse complement strand
AAATCAGTCATTCCCAGTCAACTGTTCTTGACTCGCGTTCAGGGGACGCAAAACCTAAATTAACAAAACAAACTTTTCCAAATTTGACCTAAACTTAAAAATCTTTGGGATAATTCTCAGTCTTCCCTGAAAGTCTGTTTTGTAATTCACACAAATTGGCTCATCCCAGTTTCTGATGGTATTAACATGACCATAGCACCTTTTCCAGGTGGGTTTGGCTGCCCCTGGGTGTAGAGGGCTTTTGTACCCTGTTCGAGTTCAGCACATGGCAAAAGCAAAGCAGCCTGCCCAAGGGATATACACCAGGAATGACCACTCCACCATACTGCAATTTTGTTCTGTCCTTAAAGAAGAACTGGCTGGGGCAGGAAGAATGGTCATGGGTATGGTCGTGGTGCCTGCACACACGTGTGTGTGTATGGGCATACATGCTGGAAGACAGGCTCTTTAAGCCGCAGTCCGGGAGGAAGGCTATTGCTGAAGGAGCCAAAGTGTCTATTGGTCTGATTCAGTAGCCACAAAATGTCCCAGGAACTGTATAAGGCCTGCCTTACCAAATACTTTCAGGTTAGCAGGATTTCTCCAGGGAAAACCATCTAGCAATTGCTGTGGCATCTTTAATTGTTTATATGCAAATTGCTTATTAGGACTCTATTAATGATAGTGCTCCTTATAATAAGGAACAAGAAATATGTAAGACACAGTCTACATCTCAATTCAGTCCCTCTAGGCAGTTCCAAAATGCTGTGCTGGAATTGCTTGGTTTATACCGAGCTGTTTTTATTTTGTGCCTGACAGATTTTGTCTGGCATACACATATGTCACAAGTCCAAACTAATGCACTACATGTGACCAAAGTCAGGCACACAAATGACCAAGATGTGCACGAAAGCATTTTTGCACGGAGACACAGACCACTGTGCCTTGGCTTTTACAGATGTCACGTGAAACATCTGTTGGGCCACATGCAGCAAACAGCTGCCAGGGATGGACATGACATGGCGGGCTGAAGTATGGATACCACCTTTTTGCTTTCTTATCCCATGGATTGGTTGAAGATAAAACTAAACAGGAGTCTCACTATCATAAAAGTTTGACAAATGCTTGAAATTCATCTCTGGCTACACTCCTTACATTGCTATACTCTACAGCAGGATGATGTGGCTTGCAAGATTGGGGCAGCAGAGTCATACGGCAAATACAGAGCCTCTTGGTAGGAAATTTGAAATCACCAAATGGCAGAGATCTTGTTACAACAGTTTGTCTCCCCCAAAGCCATGACACTTGATCTATTAAATCATGGAAATCAAAAACGCTGCAGTTTCAGTGCACTGGGAGGATTGTATTAAACTCAGCCGGCAATTATTGGTAATATGGGATAAAAATCTTTACTCTGAAAGTAAGCTTTAAAAGGTCATAATGTAATCGCTGCCACTGATGCTCTCTGCAGTGGCTGTCAGTCTGATTGCAAAGTAGCAGAGAAGAAATGCAGATGCATAAATTGAATGCAAACCCTAAACTGCTATTTCTGTCACAGTGTTATTGGCAAAATTATAGATGCAGCACACATCATCTTTCTCCCCACCTGCTAGATTTAATAAATTTACCTTTATTCTTCACCAAATTTCCTCCTTATTGTTGTTCTGTGAATGCTCATTATGAGAAAGCACAGAAATGCCAAATGAGACAGGACAAGTAGAAAGTTTATGAAGGAGACAGTGGGAGATTCAGACAAATTTTCCAGGTTCTTTATGTTGTTCACAGAAAATGCAATGCATGAATTAAAGCTGCACTGCCAGATTAGATCTGGAGCTGGACATGGTGGCACCTTCCACTGCAATGAGACGCAGAATAGAGACATTTGGAGCCCGATTTGGGTGATGTTGGTGTTTGCACCCTGACAGGTGTTATGAGCTGCCGTCTAGCACCAGTGCAGGCAGTCCCTGGCTCCCTCACACCAACAAGTTCAATAGTAGAGACATTTTTTATGCTATTCCCTTCTTCATCTGGGGGGCATTCCCTGCTCAGTCACAACTGCATTTCCCTTCCCAAGGGGACCTGAATCCCTTGCACCTCACCATGTCCCTAAGACAACTGGCAGAATAGATTTCAGCTTTCTTTGGCTGCTTCCAGAATGCCGCTCCCATTCCATAGCCTGCTTATGCACAGCAATCAGCAGAGTTAATCCTAGCACATTTTAAGGCAGTGCAGGTAAACTTCATCAAAGTCTCCAGCAGATACCCTCATTTATACTTCAAAAAGTCTCAGAGTAATTTAGTGCTTAGACTACAAGTTGTGAGGTAACATGTTATTGCATGCCAGCTCCTACATAAGGATCTGCATGTGCTCTGCCCCAGCACCGCTCTGGCTTGAACGACTTCACTTTTGCTATATATTAACAACCATTGACAATTACTGCAGATCCCTCATACATAATAATTTGCAACCTAATAGCCTCTACTTCACCACTTAGTTTCTATCACTTTGAAAATAATATCTGCTTAATTGAGTTAAGGTCAACTCTTATTGAGAGCGTTGGTGCAGTGACTAAATGCAGTTCAGCTTATTTACTCTTAACTCATGTTTTAACATTTCTGAGTGCTAACATATGGAAAGCAGATTTTTCATACAGGAAACAAACAATTAGGAACATCCTGAGCAGTAGAGCTGCTTATCTTCACTGTACGTTGTGAAATGATGTCACACTTCTGAGTATGCCTGGTCCCACTGAAACATAAATGGTCTCCTCTTCCTGGCAAATTGACTTCTTTCTGTAAAATCATCAGTAAGTTACTCCTAATAGTGGATTTACAAATTTCTCATGTGCTTCTTGAATGCTCTAAGTTTTTTAATGAAAGGACAAATTTTAACTAATCAAAAGTTTCTCAGTGTATTCTGAATTAACAGTTGACTGAGAGGTAAAATTAATAAGAATTTTTCTCTAGAAAATTAATAAGAATTTTTCTCTAAAAAGCCAAAAGAGTAAAATAATCTCTTGCTACTATACATTTGGTACAGAGGCTACCAGGAGCACCTGTGGCCTTTATTTTCTGAAAAGCTAATAATATGAAATTTAGTGAAAAATAGTAAGTCATGAATACCAGGGCTTGTGTAGAGCTGTCTATGCTATTAAAGTTATTTTAAACAAAAAAAGTTTGCAGCCTTAGAGCTACTCCTCCTTCTCTTTTTTCATTTTAGTCCTAAACACCACAGCAACCTACCTGACCATAGGAAAGGATGTCAGGTCCTGTTTCTACCATCTTGTCACTGCACTCTGCCTGCCTCAACAAACTCACAAGCAATCTCTTCTTCTTTAAAAAGAAAATACTACTGCATGGGATTTAAGTGGGCTTCAGCACGCTAACTGTGGTAGCGGAACCCAAATGCCGCAAGTTCTGAGTAACCCTCATTCCTGCAGCTTCCAAACCAGGCTCAATATCTCTGCAGCACAAGCTGGGCTTGCAGCAAAATGCAGCCTCCCAGACAAAACCCCAGCTGTTTAATGTAACCACCAATGCTCTGCGGAAAGATGAGACAATTCCTGTATTGACCCAAATCCAAAGCACACTTGAATCTAAGGTGACCTTCAGCTTTAGATAAGCAGAAGTTGCAGAGCAACACACCGCACATCAAAACATAAAATGCGCCTTGCTGCCCCTCAGCCTTCTTCCCTCCAGTCCCAGGCACAGCTGAGCCAATATGTCTCTCTTTCCTCCAAGAGCTGCTATCTGAGCCCCAGACACCCCTTCTGCCAGCACAGAAACAGCCCCACAGCCCTTTGGGCAGGCACAGACCATCTCACCACAAGCTCCCCCCTCTCTCACCTGCTTTCCTCATCTCCTGTTGCCCATCAGCCATGGCTGGGCACCTGACCCCAAACTCAAGGGCCTTACACAATTGCACAAGAAGCTCTGCTTCAAACTAGCTGCGCAGTAGTTAATTAACTGCTGATAGGTGAGAGACTATTAGTGGAGGGGTTCATGAATGCACATTCTACCTCCTCAAATAGAACGGTGCTCATCCTGCAGCTGTGATCACAGGTCTGTCATACTTGTGACAGAATATTAAAAGGTGAAGCTCTTTTTGCTTTAGGCACTTTATAGCACCTGTCCCAAAGTGAGAAAGAAAATGGCTGAATAAGCTCCATAAATTCCTATTACCAAATGCAAGTCTGCACAACATTTAAAATACAGCTGGGGTCACTACAGTTCTGAGGTGTTTAATCAAGTGGAGCTGCTGCTTTTTTCTCCCTCAGATTAATTCGTCATATTATAATATAAGCGATTAGAGTACCTGCCTCCAGTTCTGGAGGAAGTCATAGCCAGATCCAAACCTCTGATCAGAGCCTGAAAGTTTATGTGGAATTTAATAGGAATTGAAGGTACATAGCACTCCTTAGGGCTTGGCCTGGACTCAACATATTCTTCCCCTCCTATGTAAAATACTGAAACTGAAAGTTACCTGTTTTAGACATATCTCTACAGACCTACTGTGTTCTACTATGTTTACCTGATATTGCTATCTATATGTCTACCTGTCATTCCTAATAGCTTGTGAAGCTGCTGGCCAATTTCAAGGTTATTTGACAGAGTAGCAGGACAATCAAGGAAGTTTAGTTTGAACATGATTAATGGAAAGAGGAAGTGAGGTAGAGAAATGACAGCCACCCAAGCTGAATCAGTGTATGCATGGTGGTTCTACCTCAAGACGTAAATCTTCAGGGAATCAAAGCATAAGACTGGTTCCACTGCTCACTGAACTGCTTCTCCACCACCCTGAAATCCATCAAAAACATCTGCTGGAAGTTTTCACTGCAAGTGGAGCAACAGTCTCAGTGAATCAAAGGCTTCCTAGACAGCTAACAAATCATATGCCTCCTAATGTGAAGGTCAGCCATCTGCTGTGTTTCTATTCACATAATAAATGAATAACACTGTCCTAGGTTGATGCTGAAGTGCCCTAAACCAGGACAAATACTTATCCTAGAACTGACAGAACAAGTCATGTCACTGCCAAAGTTCATCCTACCAACAGTGACCTCAATGAGGGTTAGACTGATTAGTATAAAAATACTTATCTCCAGCTTAAAAACAAACAAACAAAAAAATGAAACTGAATGAAGTGGAAGATTAAAGTCACTTCAGCATTGTAATATGCTTTAATCCTGAAAGGTGTAGGCACTGCAGAACAGGAGGCAAAAGCTACCCTCTCTAATATTACTTCAGTATGTGACATAGATGTTTGTAAGAAAAGATATGGAAAGAGTTTGCAAAGTTTACTGAATCCCCTACGCCTTCACTCCCTGTGCTTGTTTCACAAAGTGGAGCTGACCTCCTCAGGTGGGGTATCCACATGATTGCAAAAGAAAATGACATTTGTTGAATGCTTTATTATGTACCTCATTAGGGCCAACTATTTTTAACCATTAGTAGCCATTTGAATGGACACTGCATGTTGTGTTCTGGGGGGAGGGTGGAAGCATGCCACACGCAGAAGTATAAATGATTTTTCAAGATTTATTCTAGCGGAGACTAAACTGATAACAATAATAAAGAAAGAGTGTGGGACAGCTCCCAGGCCTCCTATTTCCACAAGCCTTGACAGAGGGGCTGATTAATGGGGTAATTTATCCCAGATCTAAGTTGGCATACATTCTCATCTGTGTGTGTCTGTCTATTTATCTATTTATCTATCTATAAAATATAATACATATATATATATATCTGCCCTGCAGTACTGTGTGCTAGGAAAGGAAGTTGTGACCAGTACCCTTGCAATGTCCGGGCTACCTGCTTATAATAAGCCTGAAGAATATGCCAGTATAGTTTACAGCTCTTAACTTACTCCTGGGGGACAAAGATAACGCTCCATGTTCCCCAAACCAGGAAAGCACAGGATGCCTTACAAACAAATAGGCGGGGGCACATGTCCAAGTGTATCTGCCAAACCTGAGTACATAATCTTGGCTCAGGGGAATAATTTGGATGAGAAAAAACCGATTTCATTCTCCCCATTCCCTTGAAAGAAAGAAAGAAACAGAAACATTGTAGTGCAGTTAATACAGCCATGGCTGAAAGACCAAGATGTGTCTGATTGTACAGCAGCACATCAGCCAACACAGGCTTCCAAAAGGAATCCTTCCCCCTCCCTCTTTCCAAACCCAGAACTTCCTCCCCATTAAATCCTTTTTAATTTACAAAGATCAAGGGATCAAGGGGCAGGTGGATCCAACATAGCTTTGTACTGTACCCCAGCTCCCATTAGGAATGAGGGAAGCATGGTCAGGCAGAAGGGAATTGGAGGTCCATAAGTGTTGTGAGATTCAGGTTTTTCACCTGACAGCCTTTGTATCAGAAAAACATCCTTTCCAATCAAAAAATCTGATTGTTTATATGTCCATATTATTGATTGTGATATGAGTATCTTTGTACATTGTTAAGTAGTTCTAAAGATCGTGCTGAAGTCTGGTGCGTGTATGATGATCAAAAGAGATACCCTCAATTAGCATTGAAATTCAGCCAGGATTGTTCATCTTATCAAAGATTAAAACTGAAGCAACTTTTGGCACTGTCACTATGCTAGCCTAAAATCCTGTCAACATATATTTTTTCATGCCAATCCTTCTCTCACTTCTCCAAACCCATCCTCCTTGCTGCAGTTTTTGCAGCTGTATATCCAGGTCTTCAACAGCAAAAGACACAATATCTAGGTAGGAACAAGTACTCTCTTGCTCTCTTTCTCTGGGAAGGACTTTTAACCTCTTAAGAGAAGAAAGAAACAGACTTTCCTACTGCTGTTTAAAAAATTACATGCATTAGCATATGAGCTACCCTGGAGTTGTCTTCTGTTTCAGAAATGCATCTAGGTTGAATTTTTTTCCTCTTTCAGTTGCTCCCAAACACTTTGTAGCCCCCTGTGACACTGCACATGAACAAGGGGTGCCTACCCTGTAGCTGTCCTCTGCCCAGGTCACCCTCGGAGGGGCTGGAGGGCAGCTGCTGCGGGCACCCTGCCATGCCGAGGGACACACGGACCTCAGTCTGTCCCCGTGTAATGCGGCAGCAGTTCTCAGCACCATGGATCAAACCCCTGCCAGCACAGAAAGCAACTACCAAATTAAGTGTTATTACTCACGGGCAAAACTGCTCCTCTTCCACTTCATCCATGATTTCACTGATGTCCCAGGGAATGCAGAGGGTTTGCTTTTTCCGACTGCCAAAATCCCTCTCCATGATGGAGGCAGGAATATATCACCGACCCTGCCCTGGGCGGGAGCAAGGAGCGCATGAAGCCACTCTGCACCTGCTGCCCCTCAGCTGGAAAAGGCTGGTGCAAGCTGGGCTTACTCTGTCAGAGCAACTTGGGGGAAGGAAAATCACACAGAGAAGAGAAGGGGGGAGAGTGGTGGTGAGTGCATGGAGTCCAATCACTTTACATCATTTTGCAAGTTGGAAACAAGATACGGTTAAGAGGTCATGTGCCCTGAGTGATTTACAAACAATGTCTGCACAAGAAGCCGCATGAGGTTTTCTTTTTCAACAGAAGCAGTGGCTTTTATTGGTAATTTGTCCAACATCCAGGCTTAGACATTGCCCATCACATATAAGGGAAAGTGTTAAAGCACTTAAAAATATATTAAATCACTTTTGAAACCCACACAGTTGGGGGATGGTGCTTCCTCCAACCAGTTAGCAGAAGTGTAGGATTTATCACTTTCACTAGCAGACTGAAAGCCTCTCCAAGGCAGCAAGCAGAGCCTTGGATCCTAACATTCATATTTGATAAGGAAAAATAGCCTCTTTTTTTGAGCCAGCCCAATTTACTACAGGGATAAGGAAGACGACTCTGTGAACATGGCTCTCTGTGTATCCACATTCCCCTTTCAAGAGAAAAATGAGGAGCACAGCAGCAGTCCTCCACTCAGTATTGAATCAAGCCAGGATGCTGGCAGGAGAGTCTCACACAATGCAGTGAATAAAGCACACACCTTTCCTTGTGTACCTTTGTCTGGATGGGGCTAACCATACAATGCTTGTAAAACAAGAGGGTCTTTCCTTACAGAAGAATATTGTGAACTCACGTTTCAAGTGTTTAAAGTCCACCTAAAGGGAACTTAAAATGCAGCATGATCAGAGAGGAAGTGAAAGCTGTCAGGTACTTAGCCAGAAAGAAAAGGAAAGAAAGATGCTGAGCACAGGGCAGCAGGCTGAATATCTCTAGAAGTCTTACCTCCAATTATGGAATACAGAGGGTGATTTAAAGGGATATTGTAAATTCAAATTCAGTGTTTTAAATAATTTATAGTTAGAACTTTAGTCCCTTGAACAGTCTATCCCTACACTGGTTTAGCTTCTCTCATCTGCCTAATATGTTTCACACCTCTCTTGAAGCACAAACTGAATTTAAGGAGGATAGAGATTTTCTTTGAGAAAACAAGTTCAAATTTGGTAAAAAAAAAAAGCAAGAAACATTTGGCACAAAAAAAAAAGGGACTTTTTGTCAGAGGAAGGTCTTTTAAAAATCTGCAGTGGCCTCAGTACCTCCTGGGGCTGAAGACCACTCCATGGCTCTTAGTTGTGCTCTGGTCCTAATGGGGAAAATGTGCAGGGTATTTGTGCACCAGCCACACAACACAGGAAAAAAAAATGCTAGAAAAATCCTTGATGCTGCAACAAGATCTTGTGCTTGGGCCACCACAAATAATTCATGTACACTTGTGCTTAGTGAGGGAGGGCTCTGTTGCACACTCAACAGAAAACACAGAGTGAGGGGGACAATGTGGATAGGAAGGAGGCAGAGATCCCAGGAGAGGAAGAGTATCCATCTCTTGGCCACAGCCTTGGGAAAACCAAAGTCTGAGAAAAGGGGTTCATCCATGCCCTGCTGGCTGCTTCTGCAAGGTAACCATATTTTTCACATCTATTGTAAGCAAACTGAGCTGGAAATCACTGTCAGCCTTCCCAGGGTGAACCAGCTCACTGAGTCTTCACACAATCTTCTTCTCACTGCCTTCACAAGTAGATGCCCGGAGCAAGAGCTTCCCACTGCACTCAAACTGTGGCAGAAATTATGGTGCTAGTCCAGCTGGGCATTGCCCACTTCTGCCTCTCCACCTCCTCCTGACTGTCTCTTGGTGTATACAAAAACTGCAAGCCTGGAAATAGAACTCTCTATTTTAGTTTTACCACCATTTGGTACTGTGAGTCTATGACACACAGCCAAGGCTCCTAGGTAAAACCACGGCACAAACAGCAATTAGAAGCAAGAGAAGAGTTTGGACTGGGATACTGCTGCCCTGCACCAAAGGTGTTGCAGAGGCTCATGGAGGATGGGAGTGCTGTATGACACAGCAACCTCAGGACTGCTACCAGGTACCTCTGAGCCACAAAAAATAGGTATGAATTAATGATATAGTTACTTATTCCCTCTGTCTAAGCCTCCTTTCCTGAGTTACCTTAGGGAGGTGCCTAAGGTATTTCTGACTATGCAGATCTCAGACAGCATCGTTTTTATCTGACAGCATTTCTATTTCCCTCTAGCTGGACTGTGCTTGGTGTTCTCTCTTCCTACCACATCTAAAATAAGGACACTGCAGCCATTTTGACAAATCTCATATTGAAATTCCAAATGGCTGTGAGTGCAATGCAGAAAACACTTTAAGGGACTGTGGCTCTTCAATTATTTACGACAATATTATACATCCAGATTTGTCTTTACATAAATAGCATCAAATGGGAGCAGAAAGAGAATAAAACATTTGAGCCTATTTTTGAGACACCTAACATGCCATGGAGCTCCACACCCACCCTCTGAGATCTGTTTGCTCCACTCGCTGCTGCAGCAGAGGGTGCATTGGTAATCCTACCGGGGAGGAGAGAAAACCTTCCCTGAAGCAGATAGTATAGTCAGCAAGGTACTTTGCAATTATTAGTGAAAATATCCAACTCCTCCATTTCTCTTAAGGATGGCTCTAGAAGCATTTTACTTCATGTTTAACTTTCGTCTGAAAATCCTGGCATGGCTGGCACCAATGAAAAATGTCTCGTGCCCCACTAGGGCACAGATGAATTTGTCTGTGATCAGTGGGAGATCAGATGCCTTCTCTGAGCCCTGAGTGTGCAGGACCCCCACTCTCAGTTAAGATACTCTACCAAATTTGTTACTGCTGCTTCACTTTTCATGTAACCAAATTAGCAGTCAGTAGAGATTTAGGAGCACTTCATCACATAAAATGCTCGCTGCAGGAGTATTTGGAGTCTTTATCAGATTACTGGTGAATCTCGGGGTCAAGACAATGTATCTGCTCTTGCCTGTATGTACTACAAAGTTAGGAAATGCAAGACACTCCTGTCTCCCTGAGAAATCCTAGGACAGTCAACACTCATTCCCAGGGGCTCTGTGGCTTTAAGCAACTTACTGTAGGTAGGACTGCAGCAGTGGGGAAGAAAACACCACAATGGTTTCTCTCCTTTGAAACCTGTTTTCTAGAAGTAAATATCAGTCCAGAAGTATTATGATGCCTTTATTCCAGAAAGCCAGTTTACACTGACATTTAGAGGAAATACCTTACCTGTACAGGCCCCCTTCTGGGATGCTTTGGCCCACTTCAGGCACAGCCACAGTCCCCCACTAATTCCAAAAACATCAGAGCTGGATGTTCCCCTCACTATCACTGCCCAGAAAAGCAAGTGATCTCTTTCAGACAGTTTGCAAGAAAATATTCAAAAGGGAAAGGAAGAAAATTGACCTTATTTTATCTTAGACATGATAAAATATCCCCTTACTTAGGTATATGACTGTGTTGGAGTAATTTTCATAACTTGGTCACAACAATTAAGGAAAGTTAAACACAGCTCAGGGAAATGCTTTCATATACTTAATTTGACTTCCAAGAGCAATTCCATGGAAACATATGGAACTGCTCATATAAACAGAGTTACAGGATATGCAAGCTTTCATGGCAATAGCTTGCTCTACATCCCAGTGACTTTTACAGACCTGAATCTTTGCTGATCAGTGCTCTTTCTTTGAAATCCCTTCTGCAGCTGGGTTTGTAAGCAGGAGTGTGCTGTACAGTGCAGTCACACAGGCAGGCTCTGTGTGTTAATGATTCCCATGCTGCACAGCCATTCACCACATATTTTGTACACAACCTCATTATCTCCAACTCAGTTGATAGTTAGAAAAACAAATAATGGTTAAACAAAGGAAGAAAAAGGGAAAAGACAAACAGGCCAGCTTGGCTGTTGAAAGCCTTTACAAAAATACGTCAGAAATTTCAAATTAATTTTTTCTTTTCCCTTTTAAAAAGAAAAACATCCAATATAATATAAAGACATTTTAAATAGCTTCACCAGCCATGAGCATTCTATGATACATTCTCTCCTTCCTAGAACATGGGAAAATAAAATGCCCTGGAGAATACCTAATAGCAGAGTCTCTGTTGCTCAACCACACTCCTACCAGAGAGCATCTCTGATTGCAAACCCACCTATGCAGTCCAGGTAGGAGAATTGCCAAAGAAAATGATATTCCCATCCTTCATGTAACCCAATCTTACCTTTCTAAACCCCATCAGGGAACTGATAGGGTTTAGCACTGCTTGGAGCCACCTGGCAGTGGCTCTGCCATACGTGAAGGAAACTTCTGGCAGCTTCTCACCAAAGCCACTCCTGTAGCCCCCCCCCATTATCTTTTGGGAAGTAAATAAGTTTGTGAATGAAAAAGGAAAACAAAAGTTGATGTGTATCAGGTGTATCAGAATAACTTGCTTAATTTTCACTGTGTGAAAAGGTAGATCAAAAACAAGGGAGTTTTTTCTTTTGAAACCTTATCTCTCCTTGCAGATAAAGAAGAAAAGGAAATCTCTTTGCAATTAGTCAAATTGGTTTTGCACTTTTCCTTTCTAGAGCATAAATCAAATGAGGAATATTTCTAAAGAAATTACCTTCATCTACTGCAATGGTTTTCAGAGGCTGTTCAGTATCTAGAAGTCACAGCAACCTTAACAATTTTTTCATTTACAGGTAGCCTTCAAAAACACATTTTAATTGACATTAGCAACTTAAAGAATTTGTATTATGTCTGACTTTTTGAGGAAAGCAAGACACAATAAGTTTTTTGTTCTCATTACATTAAATGGAAAAATATTTTGGAGATGTCACATACTAGTGCTCAGCAGCAGTCTCTGGTGTTCACTCAGGCACCAGCAAAGGTGCAATGAATAATTTGAAAGATGAATGCAGGCCCTGTCAGGGGATGAAAGTGCCTGGGTGTTGTGTCTGCAGGGATTCTTGGACACACAGTGCTTCCTGAAGGTACTGACGGGCTCCACTGGATGTCACCTTTAGATGAGGACCCTACTGACTATGGACAAGTGTTTTTAACCAGGAAGTGTCACCAGTGCAATAACAAATCCTAATGTTGATCCAGAGGACTCCCTTGGAGTTCCTACAGCTTTACAGTTCTAACCATTTTAACCCAGTCAGTGTCAGAGAGCAGAAAATTGGTCACTGCTAACTCAATTTTCTTTTTTCTGAAGTTTGAAGCACAATGAAGACTGCCCTATGCTGGGCACTATACAACAGTAAGAGTTAGTCAATAACCACAAAAGACTGCAATCTAGATAGATGGGAGGTGGAAACAGAAACAAGACTCAAAGAGACACGAATTGCCTGAAGCCACACAATAGCAAAGAGCAAGTCAATATCTTATAGACAGAATTGGATTTTACCTTTTAATCAGAAACATACCTCAATTTTTTATCATTTATAGCATTTTACTCCCAACATCAAATGATAGTTCCATAAAAGCAAAGCAGTTCTCTCACTTGAAACACTTTCTGGGTTCCTCATTATCTCTGGTAAAAGAAACCTAATAGAGAAAAGCCAGAAATCAAGGAGTAAATCATTGGTATTGTTGCTTTTATTATTATCATAGCTGCACTTGAGCTTCCCACAAATTTTACATACAGCTGAAGTAAAGCTGAGCTTTCATTTCTTTCATTGAACTATATGGGCAAAATTATATCAAGTCTCATTACTGCTTTTTAATCCTTCCACTATTTTGAGTCTTGTTAGATGGGGAGGAAAAAAGAGAAAATGCAGCTGACTTTTATCATTAAAACTCAATAACTGTCATTAAAAGAACAACAGCACATCAGGCATAGCTTGTCTGTTCACATGTGAACTCAGCCTCGGTGCTGTCAGCACTTGTATGTTGGTGCACCAAAGCTGACACTGACGTGGTGGCCTGTGGGCGTTGGCAGCCCTGGGAACAGCCAGCACCATCCTGGACTTCTGGGACACTCCGGCTCCTGAGTCCTGTGTGGGCTGTTTCTCACAGGTTCCAGGCTGGGGGAAAGAGCAGCACCAAAAATGTTGCTTTGCCCTTCCTTTCAAAGCAGATTTATCCTCCATGTGGTCACTGTCTGAATCCATAATGTGGCTGTTCTAGGGGAAAGGAGGATCTATTCAGAGAAATCCCGTCTTTTTTCAAGACCAAAAGAGAGAAAAACCACACAGACATTGTGGCATGACTCTGACTCCCCTGTAAAGCTGATGGAAAGAGAATAAATGGAAATGTAGGCCCTGCAGCAGGAGAGTGTGTGTGCCCTCCCAGTAGCCCAGTGCCTGGTCTGGGAGAGCTCCACTCTGTCCATGGGTTGTGGTGGGACTGCGGACAAGAGTGAGCCTCAACCTCAACCCAGGCCTCTCAGAAGTGCCCAACCCATTCTGGCTCTGAAGAACTTCTAGAAAACGTGATCCTGCATATTTGTTAAACCCATGGTCTCTTGCAATGTCATTATCTCATTAGATTGGCTTCTTCTATACCTCTGAAAGATAGAAAGAGCTCTTTGAGCTTCCCAGATGGTGACAAGACAGCAACCGGTGATACCCTTTAATACACTGAATTTTATGTATCTTCTTGTGCCTCATAAATGTGACACTTTCCTTGTGACTAGGTGGTCATTTCAGTGTTTACCAGGTACTTACTTCTATCACAATACTCTATTTTGCTTCTAAGACTATAATTCTGTCACCATATACAAAGCTGACTTAAAGTGAGAGAACAGGATATGAATTCCTAAGTAGTATTATTGTTTTCATAAAATTATCCAGAGGGAGGACAGATTTTTCTGTTTTTGTTGATTTAATCTTTTGCTCTTTTCACTGGATGGGTGAGTCAAGCTGAAGGAATGAGGGCAAAATTTAGTGTGAAGAAAACAGTTCTCTTATCTAAGCCTTCCCCTCTGCCAAGTCAAAAAGAAGTATCTGGAGTTGGAGTTCTAAACAAAGTTTTAGAAAAATAGTTTTATCAGGCATCACAGGTTCTTTCAAGCACTTCATCAGTTCATAATGAAATGAGCTCAAAGATGAGATGAATGGATCAAGTCAGCCTGATCAAGAGAAAATGAGAAGCTATAAAAAAGAAGGTAATAAACACATTTCAGCTTCTAATTAGTCTATCAAAAGCTCTGCTTTCTCTATAGTCTAAAATAAGAGAAAGATTAATAAGATTTTGTCAAAGACTAGTTGTACGATCATTAGACTTTTCCTTTTCTTCGCATGGATTTTTAACCTTCTCTTATAAGAACATTTTTTTAAAAAAACCTTTATGTTGGGAACATTATTAAGCATCTTTTTCTCTTTTTGTAAAATCTACATGTGTGAATGGCAGACAAATTATTATTAAAGCTTTGAAAGAGCCTCAAAACACATTGCCTCTGATACTGCTAACAATTAATAGATGAAGGGTACAATGTTTTAACCCACAATCTCCCAAACTGTTTCTCTCATCCTCTATGCAGCTGACTTTCCTGGAACACAGCAAGGAATATTAAAAGCATATAAAACATATTTTACTCTGAATAAATTATGCAAAGAATTTAATTTAGAAAGTAGACTTGCCCAGACATGGTAGTTCATCCATCCCAGCACTCATCACCTCCAGGCAGAAGAAGGAGACCTCTGGTACAGACTGTTCACACTTCTATTCCCTCTGCACATGTGATATTTTGTTTCTGTGAGCAGGCAGGATTGCAGCTCCAGCCTAGATAGGATTGCTAAATGTTTTGACAGTCTGAGAAAAACCCAATAACGCAGCTTGTTCTCATATTGTAAGTGTAACGGTTTGCATGAAAATTCCCAGAGAAGTGGCTGGGAACTCTGTTTAATTGGACTGTAAGACCTCATTGCATCGTCCAAAGAGCACAATCAATAAGCCCTACCTACACTTGCTTAAACATGGAAGCCATTTAGAAACAGTAACAGCTGCCAAAACCAATCTAAACCATTCCAGTGCTAAAGGCCTTGTTACTGATTTACATCCCGCATCATAAGCCTGCAGGCATTGGGTGGACTTGCCATTTTTTGGCTCAACTGTCAAAGCCCGTGAAAATGGGAACCACACATAATGCAGAGGGTCCAAACCTGAGCATTATACATGACATATAAGGATTTAGAATCGTGTAACTCTGTTTTCCAAACCTAACAACAGTTGCTGTCGACTGCATGAAGAGTACAAATCTGAAATCTGCTGCCAAATCAAACTTGAGCCTTAATGTGAAAGCCCAGACTTTTTAAAAAGGGTAGATATTATTAAGAAGACAGCTAATCAATCAATTACCAACACTCAGCTTCTCACCAAATCTGGTGCCATTTGTAACATGTATTGAGATCCTTGAACTGGAATGAGATGCAGTACAAAGGCAAAGACTGATTGTGGGCACTCACAGCCTGGTGATGAAGTGCCAAGGAAATGTCAATAGCAGTCAAACAGTAATTTTCTTCATTACAACGTGCAATCCAGGCTCCCTTTTCCTTGGGCCTGATGCAGAGTTTTAGATCGACAGCTTCAGACGACTGAATTACAAGCTGTGGCTGGGTGTAAAATACACATCTTGAATTCTAAATGTACACCTCAGTAATATTATCTTCAGTGGAACATAAGCACATCCTTAGTTTTATAGATGTGTTTAAGTGCCATCCTGATGGGAATATGTTGTTAATGAGGCTTATTATAGTAATTTGTATTGGAGCCATTTACAGGCCTGAGTCCCAGCGTATTTGGCATTGCACAAGAGTTGGAGTATCAGTTTCTCTGCTCTCTGAATTACACAGTCAAAGTATGGGAGAGAAACAAGTGATTGGCATAGAGAGATGGGAAGTGGAGAACAACCAGCAGGTATGTACACAGCAACAGGGCATTAGAAAATAATGAGGTAAACAGGGATCACTGCACATGGAGAATTGCTTTCCTCCCTTTCATCTAACTTCAGATTTTACTAAATCTGTAAATTTATGAATCTGAGTTGGTTGCCCAATACCATCTGCATCCTATGCTTTTATCTGGATCACCAGTTTAATGAAGATAAATCATACTTTAACACACATCTTCATCTCCTGGTACTGCAATGGTATCCCAAATGAATAACTCAGATGCAGACATTGTACTGCCTGTAATAAAAGAGAAAGGATTACTTTTAATCCTAATAATAATAATAATGCCTCCCACAGTAACTTTAGCTGAAGGGTGGACATTCACAGTGTGTGAAGCTTCTGTATTTATCCAATTGAATTGCAGGTCAGGCAGGAGCTCCTAGGAAACCCTGAAGCTTTATCAGAGAAGGTTTGTCCCCACACAATCCATGACATTGGTGCAGGCAGTCTCGTGCTTGAAATTCAGAGAGAGCCCTTTGCCCCAGTTCTGTGCCACATGTGCAACAGCCTTGCAGCAGTAACATGTGGGTGAAGCCTGGTCAGGCAGAAGGTCCCTCCACACAGATTTTGCCCTTTCCTGCAGCGGGTTGCTGTGTGAAACTGGTGGGGAGCTGCATATCCACATTTTACCAGAGATAATGAGGAACCCAGAAAGCCTGCAGGCCTTGCAGCTGGACAGTGCTTCCTGCTCACTGGCACTCACTCCTGAGCTTGTAGTGTGACCTCACTACAGCCTAGGGCTGGCTTTACTGCAGTCATCTTGTAATTCTAGGCAACCAATTTGACCTGGAGTATGTGGCACTCCTGAATGTGTGCTCAGGACCTGACTCTTCACGTCTGTAGTGCCTCTGTCACAACCAAATGGGACATTCTATTTTATATTTAACCAGTCATGTGGCATACCTATCTCCTAAGCCTCTCTTCCCTCTCAAAAGGGTAAACCTTCTTACTTCCTGACACACTGTCAGGTGGATGAGGGTTCCAGCTTGATTACCAGTACCTTTTGAAAACACCCAATATTAAGACCTCCAGAAGCAGAAGAGATGCCTGAGGTTTAATTGATCCCAGAGCAAAGCTGCCAGGCAACAGCAGCCTTAGGGTGGACAAAAGAAATGCAGAGCCAGAAGCACACCTCCTTTTGCTTGTTCTCTGGGCTGTACTCCACCAAGCAGGTGCTCTGAACCACAGTCTGTTCTGACAAAACAAAGCAAATGGACACAAAGACCAGATGCCAGCAGTGTGACAATCTCAGAGTGTCATCATGCTTGTTTCATAATTTCTTTTGTACCCTTGTCTACCAATGTCTATAAAGATATTTATGAAGAAGGCATTAGCTTTGCTGTGAAGAATTCCTCCATAAAAGCACACTGCAAATTGTATCATCCACTTAAAAAAAAAATTACAATATTCAGTATACTATACTATAAATATTTCTAAAACATCAACAATCTCTAAATAATTGCCAACTGCAACTGTGTAAATGAAATGGTACAATAAACAGCTATGTTCCATTGTTCTCTAGATGCATTCACTGTTTTGGATGATCTTTTATAGTGCTGCAAAGGAGGTTTTGTATTAATTAGCTGGCTCTTGTTCGTTAAAGCAGTTGATTTACTAAATATCTTGCTTATTAGTGTGGAGGCATAGAACAGAATGCAACACTTCACAATTGCATTTTAATAAACAACCTTGACTACTTGATTTTTAATAAGCAGCTGACAAGTCTTGGGGTACCAGTTTTGTTTTGTGAAAAGATTCAACTGATGGAATCTGATGTTTCCTTTAAGTTGGTGGTATCCTTTCCTGCCATGTTCTGTCACACAGCTCTGCCAACCATTCAGGCCCAGAATCATGACTGTGATAGCTCAATAGATTAGCTGAGATCCCAACAGACAGCAGCACCCATTACTGACTCATTTTGCAAGCTTGAGCTAATAACCTCATGTCATCTATTCTTGTAAAAAGTATGTGAAATTGATTCTGTGGTGGTATAACCCCAGCAGGCAGCTCAGACCCACACAGCCACTCACTCAGTCTCCCACAAGTAGCATAGGGAGAAGAATCAGAAGGGTAAAGGCACAAAATCTCACAGGTTGAGATAAAGACAGTTTAATAGATAAAGCAAAGAAAATAAGCAACTCGTTCACCACTTACCATGGGCAGATGAGTGTTCAGCCATTTCCAGGGAAGCCACACTCCACCACACCTAACAGTGACTTGGTGAGACAAACACCATCACTCCAAACATCGCCTGCTTCCTTCTTCCCCCAGCCCTGTAGGCTGAGCATGACACCACACAGTGTGGGATATCCCCTGGGTCGGTTGGGGTCAGCTGTCCTGGCTGTGTTCCCTCCCAACCACTTGTGCACCCCCAGCCTCCTCGCTGGTGGGGTGGGGTGAGGAGCAGATAAGGCCTCAGCTCTTTCTTAAGTGACAATTAAGATATAATTTTCATTTTGTCTTTCAGCAATAACTGAGATGTTGGTGCGTTACCAACACCTCTCTCACCAATACAAATCCAAAATGTATCCCATATCAGCTCGTATGAAAACAATTGTCTCCATCCCAAACAAAACCAGTACAGATTCATTGTGTTCATGTACAGTATTTGGAAGAAGTAAAAAATGGATAAGTATCACCTTCTGCCACGGGGCAGTGACTGGGACAGGAATCAGCTCTAGAGTTAACATACCCACCTATTTCAAGCCTGACCAGTGTGAGAATCAACATCTTTGTATATGTCGTAATGAATTTCACCTCACTTGGAAGCTTTGAAAAAATCTTTATAAAAAAAGAGGTATTATTTATGACAAAACTGGAACTAATTCAGCTTGAAGAAATCAAATATATCAAAGTGATAAGCAGAACATTAAGCTTATCATCTGGATAACTTTGGTGATAACTAGTTATTCTTCATTCAAAAACATAAATTCATCAAATTACCAGCTGTGTTATTATTTCGTTTTTCTTCTTACAATAAATCCTACCTGAACTGGATATATATATATATATATATATATATATATATGCTATTCCAACCCAACCTTAATGGCCCTGCTGGATTTAACATGCTCAGGATTTTGCCCCAGGATGTGTTTCTACATCTGTGTATGTGGCAGAAGGCATAGGGAAGAGATTATTTTCCAGTCTTTGACAGCATAAGGGATTTCAGCCCCAGTGTTAGGCACACTGAATCTCCTTGCCAAAGTGAAATTAAATCTGCTCTCAAGAAGCAGTGGCACAGCAGAGACTGTCTCAAATGCATGCTTTGAGATATCACTAAAGTCAAGCAATAAAAGGTGCCAAACAAAAAGGAAGTCTCTCTGATTAGTCTAACTAGAGATCAGGGAAACTTGATTACATTCAACCCAAGACTTTAATCACTACCCTTTTAGACACTGCTGTGTTTTCCACATATAAAAAATTAAACAACATTAAAAACATGGCTTATTTGTGGTTCTTGTCATGATCCTTAACCAGGCAATAGGGTTTAGGGGAGAATGAGACACAAGAAAGGTGAAATGGGATTTGAACACGCAAGAATGTTTTCTGCATGCAGCCAGGCTAATCCAGATCTCCAGCAAGTCCCTAATTCACAGACCACAGGGACAACAGAAGGGCTGCACTGACTTCACAGGCTTTGCAGCTCATAGTATAAATGCCCAAATTACATTCAGAGTTTTCTGAAATCTGAATCAGTTCAGTCTAGAAAATGTTACATCACAGCAAGCACTATCAAATCTTTTCTACCCACACTTCCTCTTTGTTCCAGTACGCTTAATTTAATTTTACATTTATGCTATTTTTCTTATGGGAAAAGCTTGCTGAGATGTCCTCCCACTTGGATTGGGTTGCAATGCCACGCATTCCTGGGTTATGCCACTCTTGTTCTACTTTGGTAGCCATTACCTTAGTAGATGTGGAATAAGAAATTAAAAGGAGTAAGTTTTCCTTGTTCAATCTGGACAAAACATTAGTAAATATCCTTCAGAAAAAGAGAATGTAACAGGGGTTATTAATAATTTCTATAGTTTTCCTGGAAGTGATCATAGTTTTTCAATAAGGTTTTAATCTGGAACTGACTATATTGTCTATTTGCAGGCATAAACAAATGAAAGACACACACAAAACCTGATCAGACAATACGGTCAACCCACCCTATGCTAACTGAAGACATCCCCAGATACGCCCACATGGTTTTCCAGGGGGAGCCCACAGTGTAAATGGTAACTGGGCCAAGAAACTGTCCTGGCAACCCTAATCCTGTCTCCAGAGAAAATCAATTGTTAGTTGAACTGTAGCAATCCAAAGGTATCCATTCTGCCCAGATTGTTATACTCCAGGCAAGCATCCCACCCAAAAATTTCACTCCCCGATAGCCAGAACACGTTCCAAGGATCTTTCCAAAGGATGGAGCATGAAAGCTGTGTGAGAAATTCTCAATAGCATCTACTGCTGGGGAAGCCATCGGTCCAGAATAATCCACAGCAAGCCTTGGCACACGGACTGGTGCCAACCTCCATGGCAGTTCTCCTTCACAGCACTCCTCCAAATGGGTGCTTGCAAATTTTGAGGAACATGCTGTTCTTTGCTCCATAACTCTGCATGCTCCTAGCCTATTTGTATGCTTTTGTAGCTCCGAAGGCTGTGATTATTAAATGCTGGTGTTTGCTGCTCTTTTTCCATTGAGAAAAATGCATGAGAAACAGAAATTATATTGCTACATTAACACAGAATCAGGAGAAGGAAGTCACAATCCGTCCCCAAAAGACGGATGATTCGTACATTTCATAAAAATTGTACCATATGCATTAGCTATCGTTCTCAGATAACATTATTGTTGCAAGCACTGTTGCACATAAGTACTTCATTTATCTAAATCGAGGCTTTACACTTCTGCGCACTCTGCAGGTCCCAGCCCTGCCATGATGGAGTTACTAGCATGATGTAGCAATGTATTATAGTGTCAGATCGACTCACATTTCACATTTTTAACTAAAGAAGATCAAAATAACGAAATGCAACCATAGAAGGAGCAGCTCTCATCTGCAGCTACTCCTACTTAAGAGTTATTAAATAATAGCAATAAAAATAAGAGAATATGTTGTTATTGACAACCTGTATAGAACGGAATGAAAGATTTATCTTTTACTGATGCAATTATTTATTTCTACTAGATGAAACACCATTAATTTTTTCCTCTACTACTTTTTTGGCTCTCAATATTCAATATCTTCCTAAGCCCAGAATATGTTTCCACTTAGTCTTCAGGGGTTTGGGGTCTGTCTTACCCTCTCATTTTGATGACTCCATCCTGCCACTTAGCCACCTCCCTCATGAATAGCGTTGGTTTGTCTCCCATTCTAACAGGTTCCTGCCTACATTAAAAGTGGTGGGAATGTTGTGAGCATTAGTGGGAACTTTACCTTTCCAAACCTCTTGTCCCCTCAGTCTGCCCAAATAAGACTTGTGAAGCTGTAATGCCAACCTGCTTCAGCCTCAAACACAAAACAAGGAGTAGGAATGTGGGGTCACTCATCTCACAGTTTTGATGCCAGGTAGGCAAACTAAAACTAGATCCAAGAACACGGAAATAAACATAATTATAGTGCACAACATTTTGCTCCAAGCTACCTGGCAACTGTAAGAAGTCATTTACTCACTATTTACTTATCCTATGACCAGGAGGGAATCTATTTGGGAGACTGACATGATGCAAGTCATAAAATCATCATTGTCACAAACCTAAGCTGACTCTGCTGGCAGCCTTTCACATTTCATATTTCCAGCTGTAATTAATGAGCCATTTTCCAGAATGTAAATAGAAGATTTTTAAAGCTTTTCTTTAAAGCTTTTTAGTTTCATTTTTCATTTGTGTGTTCTCTGAGATACAGAAAATGTAGAAATATAAGGTGGAACAACAACAAGATGCAAAAGGCATAGAAAATTATGTATATATGTCTAAAACAAAGAATTTCACTTGCCTTGAGACATGTCAGAGTGCATATATTAACTTAATTTCACTTACAAATAAAGCAGCCTTTCTTGCAGCTAAGTTAAATTTGAGCCAATGCTTCACTTCACTTTGCATAAAGGCAAGGATGCCAAGACAATATTCCAGGCATGCAAATGTATAAGCCCAGATATCTCAAGACAGGAGTATTGCGTAGGCATTTCCATGCAGTACGTTACCAAAAAAAACCAGCAAAAGACACCCAAATAAACAACAACAAAAAAAACCCACTAAACCCAAAACAAAGCCCAAAACCACCCCAAAAAGCCATATTTGTATAGCACCAAGCACTACTGTAGTGGAAGGAAGGGTGCCCCAAACACTTTGTTAAGAAAAGGCACAGAGGGCACTGAATAGCTGCTCTCCCTTTATGGGCTGTAGTTTTCATGTTCTCCAAGACTTTTTACTGAACAGGTAAATCAATTCCCATTTTTCAAATCAATATTTTCTTGTCTTGAATGTCTTGTGCTGATAAAGCACTTTCAAGTACGACTTGAGTTTCTCTTATGTTCTGCATTTAATATTATTATGGGGAACTAGAACTCTGTAATTGTCATTATGGCAAAATTTTTGCCACAGCATCCTCTGGAATAAAATTGAAATTTATCGTAAAGATGATAATTCAGCAATGATAACCCGTTCTGATGGTCCTCTAGATTCAGCAGTAATTTTGAAAAGCAGGAATTTAAAGATCAAGTCTACCAGTGCCAGTCTACTGTTTTTTCTGGCCAGTTTTTCACAACTCACTCTAAGAAGCTATTTGATATTCGCATGCAGCTGCAGTGTCCCAGCTGAAGTGTCACTGAGGAAGCACAGACAGATTTCTGTTACATTTAAATTCCTGATGAAGTTTGACCACTTATTCTTTGTAATCTTTGAACTTGTCTTACGTCAAACTATCCAAACAACCCCCTCAAAATATCCAGCACATAAAATTATTTTTATGTCATTATTTTAGGAACCTTTCTGAGGTGGTTGTGCCTTGCTCAGCTGAGTTGCTCGATATATTTATGACACTGAGCAAGCATTATAAGTCACAAATCACAGACTCAGTCAGGTTAGAAGGGACCACAGTGGGTCATCAGGTCCAACCTCCCTGCTCAAGCAGTCTCATCCCAGAGCACAGAATGCATCCAGATGGTTCTGGAATATCTCTAGTGAGGCAGATCCCACAACCTCTCTGGGCAACCTGTTCCAGTGCTTGGTCACATGCACAGTAAAGAAGTGTGATATACAGAGAGATATATAAAATAGAGCACTTGATACTCAAAGCTTGAAAAATACTGGAACTTTGAAAGAAACCCAAAAAACCTCTTCATTTCCAAAGATGAAATTACTTCTCTTTCATTATCTGATACTTCTTGGAGACCTCATCTTCAGAGTTCAGAACCAGAAATATCTAACTACATTATGTTCAGGATGTTTCAGAAGGGCTGGAGATCATCTAGCAGATAAAACAAAGAGATTGTCTGAGATTTCTAGACCAATGAGAAATGCTTTTGTGAACCTGAACTTTCAGACACTGACATAGCATGAAACCTTTTGAAAATCTTCTCTCCCAAGCACATCACCAATTGAGAGGGCAAAGACATCATCATTTGATGGAGTTTCTTTTGACTCATGTTCCCTCTTTGCGAGAGGTTCTGGCAAAATATTCAGAAAAGGAGAGAATTTTTCTGAAACAAGCCAAGTATACGCTTCTATGTGAGGGTGCTTACTGCTGCAACTCTAAAAATATGGACAGCTTTTATATGGAGATCAATTAAAAGAGTGATGCACTTAGACTGAGAGGCAGTGACTTCATAAAACAGAAAGCCCTAGAACAACACAATTCAGTAGTTCTGGTGAGATTATAGTGTTGCCATGAATGCATCATTTAAAAATAATGCAGTACATGTCTGAAGAATATAGATCAACTCAGATTTAATATGGGTTCACTGCTCTCTATTCCCAGCTGCTATTTTAGAAGAAGAAGCCAATATATTGAGAAAACATTTTAGAAAACATGAAATACATTTTCAAGTTCCAGTAAAATAATTGGAACTTTCTAAGATTTGCTTAATTATGCAATATAGTTTGTCCTTAGTTAGTGATTTAAAACTTAGGCTAAATATATGAGAAAAGCCTGTCATTTCACTTCAAATAAATAGGATTTTTTTTTTCACAATAAGCATTTGCTTTTTTTTTTTTTATTTGAAAACTCCTATATCTCATGATTATGTTGCTCTGCCAAGTCAAGATACTTTAATCAAATTGAAACCAGTTAGATTTGCTATAATCACCAGAGAAAAACAAAATATGAAAAATGAATCGGCAATAAAAAAATCTTCCTTGAGACATTTTATCAAAATGGTGATTTTGAAAACTATTAAGAGCTGTAGGCTGAAAAAGCACATGAAATCACTCAGGCTGGCAGATCCAAAGGTTCTTTATTACTAAAGGTGAAATTGTAATTTCAATAACAGTTCAGCCATTAAAGCTGTACTTCAAACAGCTAGCTGTTGGTCAAATTCCTTCTATAACATATCATGGAATAAAGTATAGAATTATAGTTATTACAAAATTAAGTACATTTCAAAATGTACAACCAAACATTTATAGAGGTTTGCAGAAATGGGGTTCATCATGCAGGAGCTTCTGCTGTGCAGAAGCAAGAGTACAGTAAGCCTATGCTTGTGGCCTGCTATGCTGTGATGAACTGCGAGTTTCACAGCAGCCATTTCCAGGAAAGACACAAAAGGCCAACATTGATAACCTCTGCTTCAAAAACGCAGGGTGCTAACTGAGAACAAGGTTTGTTGGGCCACATCCATCCTACCAGCCCCACTCCTCTGTGGCTCCTCTGCAGCCTACTTTCCTTCCCTGCCAGCAGGAGGGAGGTGAGCATGCACATCCCACAGGCAAATCTGAGCGGTCCACAGAGCACCCAGAAGACATGGAACAAGAGAAGCGTTTTGAGGAGCAAAACAACAGAAGTTTGCATTAGAAAAAGTGGCATCCTGGAACACTTCCGTCCCACTGCACAGATGTCCCATTGTTGTGAAGAATGAAAAGCAAGCAAAATGCAGTTATGGAGAGGTCTGCTATCCTCACCTTCCTTCTGCTACTGCATTGCCTAAGTAACTTGCTGGTTTTTAGCGTCCCTTCTACACTATCATCTGCACTGTAAGTCAGAGACCCGTGGGTTAGATATGTTTAGGGATTCAGGTTTTCCGGCAGCAGCCATTGCAGTGTCTGCCTTCCTGGTGCCTGGCTGCTGAGTGCCACCTCCACTGGATTTGTAACAGGCAGAGCTGGGAGCAAGGATGCTCCAGGGCTTGCTGAGAGACACCTCAGAGAGGCACCCACGTGAGAGTCCACCACTCGTGTGGTCACACTTGAGTCACAGTTAAATTAGCTTCAAGTCATGCCAGGGGACAATTAGATTGGATATTAGGAAGAATTGCTTCACTAAAAGGTTTGTCAAGCCCCGGAACAGTCTGCCCAGGGAAGTAGTTGAGTCACTAGCCCTGAAGATATTGAAAAAACATGCAGATGTGGCACTTAGGGACAGGGCTTATGGTGGACTTGGCAGTGCTAGGCTTATGACTTGCCTTGATCTTAAAGGTCTTTTCTAACCTCAAGGATTTTATGATTAGCATCAGGAACTTCTAGACTGGAGTCCTCTCCTGCACTGAAGCTGTACATTGTACTCAGGCCTTTGTAACACAGGGAAAAGTCATTGCCTGTGTGACAGGGAAGCAGGAGGCTTCCATTTTAGCCAAATTACTAAATTGTGTATGGGTCTCACTTGCTACTATCCCAACCATCCTTCTGCAGGCTTTATGCTCAGGATGTTCCTCTCCCTTCCTGTTGCAGTCCTATTCCTGGGCAAAAAGTGATTAAAAAATCAGTGGACTAGAGAGAAGCTGCCTAATCTTAACCAGCGACTGGGAAACTTGATCAGAAGTATAGAGGCTTAGTTTCTAACAACTGCTCTAACAGCTATTTGTGTGCACAGAAAAAAAAAATAAATTTAATAGATAGTGAACAGAACTATAAAAATCTGTATGTCTAAAGAGCTAGCTTAAGGATCGGCGAGTAAGGATCAAAATTTAGGATCATATTTAATTAATATGTGAAATTACTCAGTCCCATTTAGGGATCCTAAAACCTTTATGAATTTGGGCTATTAATGGCAGACCTGAACCACAGGCCCTTCAGACTGCTGCCAGACTTGCCTTCCCTGCCACCAGCCCTGCAGATAACCATGTTAAATGCAAAGGTGTATTCACTCCTGCAGCAGCAGTGCTTTGACTATTTGTCAAACTATAAACAACTATAATAAAAATGAATAATCATGGTAATACTACTAATAATAATACTATTACTAGAACTAATAATAAACCATATTTGTTTATTTCCTAAATAACTACCCAACTTCACATGGCCACTGCAGTGGCTGCCCACAGCCTTAGACATTGTCATGCAGTAAAGTGCACACCCTTACGTGGGAGGATAACAATAATCATAGACCATGAGCAGCTTCATTTCACAGCCTGATTTCCTCCATATTCCCACTAAAATACTTCCCAAGTTTCTGATACATGCAGCTACCTTTACAGATGTACTGGTTTATTGTTTCATTTTTCAGGAATCCATAGAAATAGAAGCACAAAAAATTTTGTCAACTTTTGACTAAAAAGAAAAAAATCACATTATTCAGTCAGTACATGAAACAAAGTTATACAGAAAATCAAATAAAAAAAATAGCAACATCTGAATCACTGCCTCAGTTTTTCCATCACTGTTTTGGATGTTTGGTGGTCACAGAGACTCCAGGGTTTTGCTGAAGCCCCATCTCTTCTGGTCCCTGCAACCAAGTCTTACATCTGTCTTTCTCTGGTAATCAAAGACAGGCTGCTTGTAAAATAATCTTTTTCCTTTTATAAGTACTAGTGCCCTTTTTCAGGCAATGTCCTATGCTACCCAGAAATCAGTTTGGTCATCTGTTTCTTGGCTACGTGCTCATCTGGCAGAATATTATTTGCTTGTCCTTTATCCAAGGATAACAAAACTCTTGCAGTTTTACAGCCCTGTGCTAAAACGACAGGTTTTCCAATCAGCCCTTTGTGTGCCAAATGAAAACAAGAAGGTTATGTTGTGTATATGGAAGCAAACATCAGACACAGGTGGATAAAGACACACTTAGCCACACACAGACCCACCACATCAAACATGGATGTAAAGTCAACAAAGTTTCACTGGCAAATTGATTTTGTTTAAGCTTCTGGTAAAGGGTGAGTCTCCCACCAATGTCAAAATATAACATCAGCCAAACCTCATCTTTTCAAAATACAAGTACTGACAAAACTGGGAACAACAGATGCAAAAAGTTTTGCTCTCTTAATCCAGCAGCATCTGAAAACAAAATCCTGCAGCTTCTCTGCAGACCTCAGGCACAGAGATTGTAAGACCAAAAACTACTGTTAAATAGAATTTAAACCAATTGCCCCTGGCTACAGGATGTGAGGTGCAGTTACATAAAACTGTCCCTGTCTCCTGATGAAATCAGTGTCCATGTTCTTCTGTGAACAAATTTGCATTTTTAGCCTTCTCTTAATCCACTAAAGAACCTTACATGTATCAAAGTTGCATCTTGTCCTTGAATTCTCCTTTTTTTCTCTAAACTCTCTAGTTTATTTGGTGGTTTATCTGTTGTCTCTGCTTTCTTTGAAGCCTCTGGATACCATCTGTGAATTTGATTGATGTGTAAATTTTCTTCTCTTATTATTTTAGGCCATTTATACAGAAGTAAGTATCAGGCTCNTTTTTTTTTTAATTAAAACTGCAATTATCACTGTGGGATTCTTTAAGAAATTGTTTAGATTGGATTTCCTTTGTTGAAAGTATCAAAAATGCAGAAAGTTTTTCCTTTACCTAGTTAAAGTACAAATGAATCAAAGAATGGAACAAGGTTTGCTGGGCTTCTCTTCAGCCCATGTGGCCTGTAGTGCATCTGGTTATATATGACTGCTTACATAATGAAGAATTCAGTATTTGTTGTACTGCAAAGGCAGTATATACTCTTCTATATATAGCATACTTCTATACATATTGCATGGAAGTTCAGATTTATAGGACCTATCCACAGCATAATAAATGTTTGCTTTTCACTCATTATAATGACAGCTGCTTATTCTTGCTTATTTGAAGATACAGAATTTTACTATCAGAAGAGGATGTGGAATTCCTATTCCTTATCTCTTCTTCCTCCAGGTAAGACAGAAAGAGAACTAGCTCAATATTTATGTTTCCTTATAAATGCTTTCTTGGTATAAAATCTCAAAAATAAGGGGCAACTTCCTGTTCTTCTAGAAAAAAAATCCAAACTAATCTTTTTAATATTTCCAGTCAAACATTAAGCATGAATTAATTAAAAACCATAAAAAGGAGTTCAATGCTGGTCACATGTATTTCTGTTCTAGAATAACACTCTCTTAAAATGACAGTTACTACCATG
>WAAG01039796.1:0-30136 GCA_013390105.1 Tichodroma muraria | reverse complement strand
TAGCATCTCATGAAATGAAGCCACACACCTCTCTTTTTACACAATGCTGTATTCTAGGCAAGATTTTTAAAGAATAAAATTTTCAGCTACCACGAAATCCTACAATTTGAAATTAACTTCTCCCAAGCATTAAGAAAAACTCTTGGAGAAAAAGGTTTCAAATAATTTTTCAGACTGGAAAGGTGGAAATAGAACAAAGTATCATTTTAAATCAAAACTGAAACAAAAGTTACTTTAAATGAAAAGTGGGAAATTTTCAAAACAAAACAAGAAACAAGCAAGAAATTTTTAACTTAAACAGGGTGAAAAAAAAATCTACTACCCTCCCTCTGTTATTCAGATTCCATATGAAAGTATCCACCTAGCACAGCAGGCATTCACAAGTTGTTCCAGCACCCCAAATTGCCTTTTTTTAGTGAATAAACTATTCATCAAAAAAATTTTTGCTCCATTTCTATTGCTGGTTCTGCCAAGTCATGAGATGCTAAACCTCCCACTCACTGCTGATGCAGAAATAAATGCTGACTGCATTCAAGCCAGGAAATGTATGGGAAACATTTATGGTTTGTTTTTCCTTCAAAGATAAAGGGAAATTTTCTTCAAGTCTTTGAAGAAGATCAGCGAGTTAAGATATTTCCAAAGATGTTCAGAGAGCCCCCTGGGCAGGGGCCAGAAGAGGTGATGACAGGCATATAACAAAATTCACTAGTAGGGTTAATAGCTATTTTTGTTGTGCTAACCAGGCCAAGATGCCAAAAATACAGGCCCAGTTTGTGAGCGGTTGCAGCTACCTCTGTGCCTGTTCCATCCAACTCCCACTGACGAGAGGAAGCAAGATGCTCCCCAACTTCAGAGAGGGGCTGGACCTCAAGAAACTGCAGGAATTATCCAACGCTCTGTAGGACATGGCTAACACCTGGTTCAGATGACATTGGACTGTGTTATAGTACATCCTGCTGGATGTGAAAAAGGGAGGACAGAGCAATAACTGCACACCAGAGACTACATTTCTTTAAATTATCTAACTATGTTCTATATGAAATGTCACAAAAAATAAAGAAGTAAACTTGTCTTCCAGGTAAAGCCACCTTAGAAAAGCAATAAAATATTTCTTTTTAGCATGGGAAGTGCCTATTGACACAATTTGATTTTTCTTCCCAAATGGTGTATTTCCGCCTTTGAGAAACATAATACCATGAATACAAAATCACTTAGCAGATTGGTGAAGCCAATACTGCTTGAGGTTTTTACCCAATGCCATATGAAGTATTGGCATACTCATCATGTGTCATTTTGTGCAATCACATGGTGCAATCACCTTGTATTTCCTATTCCTGACAATTCATTCTTTCTGTACAGTAAATTTAAGACAGGATGTAGCATTTCCACTTCATCCTGCTTGAGCAGGGAGCTTGGACCAGATGACCCACTGTGGTCCCTTCTAATCTTACCCATTTTGTGATTCTGTGATACAAAAGCCCTGAACTTCTCTAAAGACAGTATGACTATTTTGCAGACAAAGAAAAAGAAGACTGAGTGATAGCTTAAGGCACTTTTTCTAACGGAGCAGGTTACAGCTGAGAAAACAAAGGCTTGTGATTTTGACAGATAATGGTGCTGGTGCTCAGCTTGGGAGCAAACTGTGAGATTTTCTTGTGCATTGATGATGCAGGGACAGGCTGACCTCTGCCACTGAGCATCAAGTAACACTAATTGAAATTATAACAGAGGTCAAAAGCCCTCTTTTACACTTTGATAGCCAACAGCATGTTGTAACACTTCTAAGATGACAATAATGTCTGAAAATTATCCCAGGAGTTCAAGCCTAGCTAAGACCACTGCAGAAATAGTCAACAAGGTATAGAAACAAAATGTTAAATTATTTGGAAACTGGAGGTTCTGGTGGCTCTGCCTGAGAACTGTGTTGAGTTCATGCCTTGTATACTGTGGTAGAGTGGAACTAAGATTGAGCAGAGCCTTTGTCCCCTGTGGAAAAAGATTGAAACTATAGAAAAACAAGAGGGGGAAAAGTGAAATTTCCTCTGCTCATTATTTATTATGACTTTGGCATTCACCAGGGCACTTTACTGATTAATGAGATTAGTGCTGACTTTTTTCATTGTCCTGATCCTGAAAACCGCTGTGGGGGAACAGTCTGGGGACCTCTCCCACCAGCTCAGACACATCTTTAACATTGTGTGTAAGCAGCAATTTGTGGTTGTTGCAGCTCTTCAGCCTGGTTGCCTCTCTCTGCCCTCTTGGTGAAAAGATTGTGGCTGAGTTGGCCGACAAGTGCGTGCTCTGCAGTAGTGTTGGAGGGCAAGAGGCACCTCGCCACCCAATGTCATTGTCATGGGCAGAGCCACTTCTGTTTGGTCAGACTTCAGAGAAGCCAGTAACGCCCACAGTCTGTGCTTGAGCTGCCACAGGAATAAACCTGCAACGCCAAACATCAGCTTCTCATCACTTGTATTCTGTACATCTTTGTTCTTTTCCTTGGTCTCATTTTGTATGCTTAGCCTTCTTCTGTCTACAAGAAATTGGTCTTGAATAAGCACTTACAATCATTTGATTAAGTATTGTTTTTTCCCTTGAAAATCAACCAGACTTCCAATAAATCTTTCTACAGTCAAAGGGAGAAGAAGTATTCCTGCCCCACAAAAACCTTAGGACTCTCTGTACTCACACAGCTCCCACAGGTTACTACAGCTCCCACAGGTTACTACAGCCCCATCACCTCAGCACATCTCAGTGCCCTTCATTTGCTTGTAAATAAAGCAAGCTTATATTGGCAGAAAAAAACCCAAAAACAAAACACCAAAAACAAACAATATTTGTGGTGTTTCTTTTGTATCAACCAAAGAAAGTAATCAACAAATTGGTGCAGCCATGGTGATCAGCTTACAAAAGCGACAAATAAGGATTGATGTCTCTGCTACAAGGAAGCAGCTTCTTATTGCTAAGTAATTGAAAGACATTTATCACACAGAAACACCCCCACACATGAGCTGAGCTCAGTGCAAATTGAGAATTATATGTGGCTGCATTAAGACACAGGTAAAAACATATCCTGTCAGCCCTTGCAGATAGATGACAATGTCAGTCTCGGGTCTTGTTTACAATGAAAAGATTTTGGCTCTGCCTTCCCAGTGAAATCAACATTTAATCTTGTCATTAAATAATGTCATTAAATGCTCACTTGAATATTTTGGCTCTAAGTATAAATTTTTCAGTGGATAAGAGCTTGGATAAAAACAATCACTACGGAGAAAAAACTGAGAAAGGTTGCATGTTTGCTAGCAAGAACCATTGGCCTGATCTTTGAACAATGTCATTTAATTCATGAAGAGAATCAAATGCTGATATTGACCAAAGCATTTATATTTAGCATTTATAAATGCAAAGAAGCATTTATATTTCAGATTCACTTGAAATCAGAATTCAATGTGGTATGTATCTGAGCACAGAGTGCCTACTTCTGTAAAGCCAGCTCTCCTGCTGTGATTACGCTTTTATAATTTTTTTTTTTTTTTGTTAACTCAGCTTTAGAAAATTCTTCTTGTTTGTAGATCCGAAAGTTCTTTAGTTGCCTCAGGTGAAAAGTAATCTTCATTCAGCTAAGTCACAGCCATGCAGGTTCAGTTATTACCTCTGCCATCCAGTTAGGAAGAATTGCACCGAATTGCATTATTCACTGACCTTTGAAGAGTTAACTGACTCAGTGCATGACTGTGATCAAATAACAAGTCAGGATTTCATTTTTGTAGCAATAGGAGCAAATCTCTTCCTTCCAAGTGAAAGCAGTAGTGGCGGATGGCACTAGGGTAGCTACCATGATCAGTACTAAGAACGTGTGCGCCTATGCATACATCTTCAGGTATTATTTCTTCTTGGATAGCATAAAAATTGTGTTAAATCTCATGTGACTTCAGAACATTCTACAACATTTTCTCTGTGCTGTATTTCCTGTTGTAGTCACAACTAAGCGAACCATAAAAGTGGTCCAATTCACTGAACGAAACAACAAAAAACTAAAATTATAAAAGGATGCCTAGGGCAATGTGGCTTTTTTCTTCCACTTTTAGTCTCTCCTGTTTGTGGAAAGAGACTTAATTTTCTAATTCTTCTCTATTATACTCCTAAATTCTGGATTTCCTAGGACTTTCAGCAATGTAATCTGGTGGGAAAGGGCATCTGTTTATTTTTACGACTGCCAGTCTCTATAGATTAGAGATGGGTAAATCAGAGTAAACCTTTGGTCAGAGAAAATTGCCTTATTAGTAATAAATATAAGATCAGACTAAAAAAATTGAGAATGGGATGGGTCATAACATTACTCAGTAACTCCATATGCTTCTTTCTTGAATATTGCTTGATCAGTTAGTTACTATTACTGAGCCAGTTATCATTCTTGTCTTACCATATCTTCTGGCTCTGATTCTGAATTGCTTCTTTCACCTGATTAAACTGGAAGGGGAAAATATGTTTTATATTTGGATAATTTAAGCAATTTGTAACTGACAATAATGGTATAATAAATAGATCTGTATATACAGTCCATTAAAATTCTTATATCATTTTATAGTTCTATCTTTAAAAGAAAATGTTTTAAAATGAAAAATAAAAACATCTATGAAAACAGATCTTGAAGTTGAGCTGATGTCAAAGGAAACATAGGCTCTGGCAGGATAACATGGTCCAATTCCAATTGTAAGCGTGAGTCACATTTCATGTGCAGTACAGTAAAGCACTTAAGGAAATGCAGAATTGAAAGAGGATGTACAATGGGAATAATAGAATATGGAGTTACTGAGNACAATGGGAATAATAGAATATGGCAAAGGTGAGAATGTACGTTGAAAGAAATTGATGGTCTGAATATTAATAAACACAAAGAAAGAAAATGGGATAAAGAGGGCAGGTTAGAGGAAAGGAAATGGAATTCAAATAAAGGGGAATGAACAGCAGCATTTAACAAGATTCATGCAAAGATTTCTTTTTTTAATTTAACTGAATCAGTTTCCATATTCTAGAGGGATCAGCACTGCCACACTAAATGTAAATGTACCTATCACACCCCCAACTTAGCTCAAGCCTGTAGGCTCAGGACCTGGGATCAACACTGCCTGTGGTGAAGCACAGGTTGCATGCCCAGACCTCTGTTTTTCACCTCATTTGGGATGGTGGAGAAAGACGAGTGATCCATACTTTCCCATGGACTCCGCCAACCAAGGACCTGCCTGACCTGCTCTTGGGTCACACTAACCAACAACATCAACCATCAACCTGCACCACCACTTTTGGGGAAAACTCTGGGCCTGAGGGCTCCTGGAGCACTAGGCTCTGCAGTGCACACACCTGCACAGTTTAAAACTACAGGCATGCACCTTCTTCTCTATTTTTGCTATTCACATTCTCTGAAACGTAATGATCTTCTTATCCTCTTTTTGCAGTACTTTCTAATCAAGATCTCCCTGTCCTTTCCAGCCAGAGATGTCTGATCAATTGACATTGTTAAGTAAATTATTCTTCCAATCCTTTTGTGAAAGACCAGCTCTGGGAAAAGAAAAAATAAAAATAAAACCCAAAAACAAAATTTAAAAAAAAAAAAAAAAGCAGGAAAAACCTGCAGAGGAACATATCATTGCAGGCTCCTTTTTGTGTTCGTGTGGAACCAGCAGGAGCACCTGCAAGGACTCACAAGGCTACTTAAGCCCAGAAGAGACAGAGTCACCTTTTGTGCTCATTTTCTGATGCAGATTTTGATTATTGGAATAATTTTGTGATGGGCTGCTGCACAATTGTCTTCTTGGCGATTCAAAAGACAAAAAGAAAACTCTGCTGATTTAGAGTAAATATTGGTTGTCCCAAATCCTGAACCTTTGCTTCCAAGCAGAGTCTTGTACTAAGGTTTTGTTTGCAGATATCACGTTTTCCACATAATTTCATTTTCACCTGAGCTATAAACCCAAGAAATTTCTGAATCATACTGTAATGTTATTCTGTCTCCAGGACTCATACCAAGAGCTTTTATTCAAAACAGTGTCATCACACATTTCACTCAGGCTGAGTAAAATAATTTTGAGTCACAATAGTTAGGAACTTAGTACAAATATATAATCAAAGCAATAACTAAGAACACTACCGCTTTTCACTGAAAGATGTTTGTGCAGGAGCCTTTTAGCCATGCATTCTCATGTATGCAGCACATCTGTACTCCCTTCTCAACTTAACTTTGAGCCAAAGTACTGGACTTTCATAACAGGAAAATTGTTTTCCGAAACTTATTTAATTGCTTAGCCTGACGGCCAATGCTTACTGCTATAAACTGCTCTTTTCTCCTCATCCCTTTTCTAAAGCCACTGTAGCTGGATTTGTTCTGTAGTCTGCAGCTGTAGTTACAGTAGCCAGAGACTCTCCAAAGAACCACACATCACTGAGCACCAGCAGCACCCACAATGCTCAGAACCAGTGACAGAAGCAGTCCGGAGTATTGATGGCGAGCTCTTTGAAGGACAGCACAGGCACCTCTCAGAAAGACTGCTGGATGGCCCTCAAGCTTCAAAGCACTGCAGCAGAAGTAAAGGGAATGGTTTTCATGCCAGTCTGATGCCACATGCTCAAGGTTTGTTGAACTCTGTTGCCCTGTGGCAAGTAAAATCTTGCTGCCAGAATGACTTCATGATAGTGACAGATGAATATTCACCCTATGAAAAGGCTGGAGACAACCAGGAGGGAGCTAACAATCCTGGAGGGAGCTACTTCACCACTGCTAAGTGAAGATTCACAGTGAAGATTGCTCATCTGTGCAGGAATTAAGGACCAGATAACTTCTGGTTTTCTTATTTCCTTTTGCAAATATATAGGGGTTTGCATATGATGTGTTGGGTTACATCCTTGCTACAAGAATGGCATTATAATTGATGATATAGTCCCTTTACTTCTCTTTGTGCTTGTGTTTGTGTTCCCAGTTTGTGTCATGTACTGTGTCTCAAACAGTAAATAGATGAGGTTGAACCACCTACAAGTAGGAGAGGCTTCTGCATCCTTGGTGAACTGCTAATCCTGCTCAACCAGAGAAGGTTCAAAAGCCCTAATGATATGGGATCTGGAGAAACTGAACCGAGAAACTTTCAGAGATGATGGCCAGAATAATTTCCTGAAAGCCCAGAAGGGACCAAACTGAGATTTCTGTCACTTAAAATCATTGGGACGGCTGTAATTGAGGACACAGTAGGTGGGAGGAAGGCTGTGCATGAACTTTTCCACTCCTGCTTAATCTTATCTAGTTGCTATGACTTTTGTTCATTTAAAAAAATAATAAAAAATTAACTTTTCTTGTTTTATTCATGTTCTGATGAAACATGGGTAATATTTAAGTTCAGCTAAAACTTCTAATCTCTTGTGGAATGTCATTGTGAGAAGATAAAGGCACATCCACTTCAAATCTCTGACTTGGGATTGTCCCTCTTGCAAAGTCACAGACCTGGTGCCCCAGAGCCTGTTTTCTGCTGTCCCTCCAACCGTGGGGACACCTGGCACAGTCACTGCACGAGCCCAGGCTCCCCAGGCTGGGCACAGCACATGTGGGAAAGGAAGGGAAATATGGAACAGCTTTTCTGACTCTCTGGCAATTCTGGCATGCTCAGCTGACTCGTGTAACTTAAAAGAAGCTGCAAAACTGAGGCAGCCTACGCAAGAGAAGAAAACAGCCTATATATAAATAACAACCTATATAGCTTTCCCCCTGTCAGTTCCATAAGTAGCTGGAGAAGAACAAAGCTTTGAAGTGAGTCATGTTACCCCCCACCCCCAGTCTCTCTCTCTCTCTCTCTCTTAAAGTTCTAAGGAAGCTCAGAAAACACATTGGTCAGAATTTTAAGTCATGAAGAGCAGGGTTAAACTGTTACTCTTTCAGGAGACTTTAATGAACTGACTAAGCCAGGAATTCTATCTGCGTAATTGGAAATGAATGTGTATCTTTCCTGTACCATTCTGTGGGCAATTGCCTTACTGGTAAGTCTAGGGTAATAGTAGACCACCACCAGGTTTCTTCCCAGCACTAAATATTTTACAACATTGCTCTGTTCTTGCTACTAACTTAAATGTAGGAATTCACACCTACATTATTTATATCCACCTGGTCATAACAACCTCTATTTCCATTATGACTCAGCACATATTACACAGATTTGAATCCTTTTAGATCAAAAGAAGAGTCTGCTGGTCCTGTACAGAAGCCTGGATTGTATTGCCACGCTACCCAGTTCAGTATAAATAACCAATCTTTTGAAAAATCCTACCTCTTAATAACGCCAACCCCACTATCAAGTTTCTGAGGAGAGTCACACGTGGCTAGAAATACAAAGAGACACATTTCATACTATATTTAAGAGCTCCCTTTCAGTTTGATAAGTTATTAATAGGTGTCAGAAATTTCAGTTATACTTGCTTCATCGTTACTTAGAGCTGTGGGGAAGTACTTGCCTGGCTGGTGAACGCTGTTATATGTTTCTCACATGAACTGACATTTAATCACTTGTAATTATGGTGGAGATAGAAAATAAAACAAACAAAAGAAAATTAGAGAACTGTTTGCGTGGAACATCACAAGTTAGAAGAGAGTAGACTGCATCTAAGACTCAAAGACTAGGGAGTATTCCAAATTACAAGTATTTCAAAAAAGGAGTATTTGCCTCTTTTCTCTGAAAGATCCTAATGCCGAGTCTTAAAGAAGCTAATCCACCTGCTTCTCATTGAGTGTGTGCAATATAGGGAAATATTCTTAACTCTGCTTTACAAATAGGGAAATTAAGGGGTGTGTGTATATGGTAAGTACTTTGCCCAGGTTTTCAGGAGGAGCCAATAACAGAGCTCTGAACAAAATCTTAATCCATGTTTTAGAGTTCAGATCATCCTTCTCAAATTAAGATTGCTGACTGTTCCACAGAACTGCCTAAACCCACAAGAATTTTCCTGAGGAGACTCTGCATCACCAATATTCTATAAAATGTATTTTGCAAAAAATGCATGTCTGTATCACTGTCAGACACACCAGGAGGAGAACAGGAGATAGGCAGTGAAAGAACATGCAATAATAGTGCCCACTCTTTCTTGGCTCTTGCTGTCAGCTTGGTTTTGGACATAATGAAAAGCAGTGAAGAGAAATTAAAATAGATTTAGTTTTTTTCAGAGCAGGCCATACTCATGGGTAAGGTGAGAGGAGGGCAAGGAAGATGCTCCAGCTTATGCAGCTGCAAGAGAGATTTTTGCTTAAGTTGTCAATACAATGTTTATTTTGTAAACATATTTGTCAATTTTTCAGCACTTACTCTGCCTAAAGCCTAGCTTGAACCTAATGTTATTTCAGCAGCCATGACTTTGATTGATTGCATATCAGGAAGCTTAAGTGCAGAAAACTACACAACACCACTTTAAAGTACAGAAACTAAAATTTAAAGGCTGATTTTTTAACATGCTTTGTGTGCCAGAGCCAGCCCCAGCCTGAACTGTGAGGGCAGCAAGGAAGAAGGGCATCACAGCTACTCAGTCCTGCTCACACAGGACATGACCTAGGTACAAACTACCTTAAGTGGTGTTAAGGTGGGAGGGGAGCAAAGAAACAGAGCCAGAAGAGCTTCCTGCTTCTAACAAACCCACATCTGTTTAACATCCCCAGCTGCCAACTAACTGCAGAAGAGCTTGGAAAAAGCCACAAGCAGGGCCTAGTTCTTCAATAAATATGATCACCACATTCCTTTTTATGCACATCCCATCAAAATCCATCAGTGCCATTCAGTCTGTATTAATATGCTTTTACCAGAGGAAGGAGTGCACAAAGCATCCTCAAGCAAAAGCTTCTTATCCTTAGTGAATACTGTCAGAGCTGCCCTGCACATCTGGCAGCAGCCATTCCTGCACAGAATGGTCTCCACAGAGGATCCACTGAGCTCTTGGGAAGCTCTCTGCATTCTTATCTGAGGGCTGTTATTTTTTGAGTACTCCTCAACATATCTTCAGAAAGGCTGAAAGTCAACATTCCTCTTGGCAGTGGTGTTGCCATGCAGCAGGTGCATTGGCACTGATTTTCCATTGCTATGATAAAACCTCACAATCTCTTTCCTGAGGAAAATAACCCACTTTTACAGGGCAGGTGAGTTCTCATGACTGCATTAGGTCCAATGGCCTGTAGAGTAATTTGCTGTATCATAGTGTGTTCTTTCTTTCAACTCGACTCAAGCCAAGTTCCCCTCTTGGCCTTAAAAATCCAGCTCTCGTAAGTATTTACTCTTTTCTTTTTCACCCACTAGCTGTACAAAGGGACAAAAATTAACTGGAGGGGAGGGTTTATTTTATCTTTCCTTTCTATCCAGTCCCTTTGATGACAGATATAGAAAAGATCTAAGTGCTTAAGTCCAAACACTTTGCCCTTATTCAGCTGCTGCTTAACTCTGGAGATAACTTAAATTCAGTAGGTCCTTCACTGTTTAACTTCAACATTTCCTGAGCAGCTGAGTTCTGCTCATGCCCATAATCCCCCTTCTATGTGCAGGGAGGCATCTAGATCCAGCCTGGGTCAAACATGATTGGGGAGCTACAATAAGAACGTATAAGGACTGTGCACAGGAGTTTATTCAGAGTCCACCAAGCACATACTGACAGCCTTGGGTCCTTTAAAGAAATGCCTCAGTAACTGTGGGAACAGTAAAGCAAAACCATGCCAATCTTTCTGTTGGAAGATTTGTGGTACTGGCACTCATCAAGGAAGAGGGAAATACACCTTAAATGCCTTTTCAAGCCTGATAGGATATTAGCGCATCTCTTCTACCTCCCACAATAGGAATAGTAGGCCACAAGCAAGGATGGGGAGAGAAGGCGTTTTAACGTTCAAATGGGAACTGTTCTGCTGCACAGAAAAGAAAGCAAAATTCAGGAATTTTGTTTTAATGAAGAGGAGAAAAGGAGCTATGCCTTATTTGGCTCTTGTATGTTGTCACTCAGGGGCTAGAATGAGGAAACACTTTATTTGATTGGTAAGTTATTTGCTCTCTGTTCAAGGTGCTGTCTGAGGAAAGGTCCCCAGCTATGTGAATGATAGGGGGAGGATTCAGCTCACCATTTGAATAGATAGGGAGCTCCAGGGGAGACTTCAACCCATCTGCTTTAGATGTTGATTGGCCACAGGGAGGAATTTGCTTTCTGGAAGTATCCATTTCTCCCACTGAAGAGGGAATTATGATAAAGGATACCTGCTGGCCAAATCGATTTGAAAAACCGGGTCATGCATTCAAAGGGGGAGGGAGGGGAGGATAGAAATATAGGGGAGAAGAATCCAATTAAGTTAACTTGGAGTTCAATTCAGAAACTACGAAGACATAGGGTTCCCTGATTCATTCTGTCCCCCTTTTTGCTGTGAACAGTCTTTTAACTGGAAGAGAAGTTCCTGTTTTTCATGCGGGTTTGTCTATTTATCTCCAAGGCTTAACAGAGACAAACATTATTAAAACACATTCTGGAAAAGCCTTTCAACACTGCCATTTATTTTAAATATTATTGTTTAATCACTGATTTCCCTCTGGTAATTATTCTATCTTTAGGCTTCGGAGTTTTTTAATCGGTGTTTTCCTGTGGCTTGGGTGTGATTCCTGCAGAAGCCTTGTAATAACCAAATAACTAGGACAGTCTAATCTAATAATTTGTGCATGCATATGATGTTCAGGGGGATTATTAAAGTTATTTTCTCACTAAAATGTTATCAGCTTAGAAAGCCGAGCTGTTCCAGGCCGATGGTTTTTTATTGCAAAAATGTTAAATTCTGTCGTATGCACCAGTCTGCAGTTGCACATGTTAATGTCATTTATTCCATTGATTTTGCCTTTTGAAAGGAACCTTGCTAGCCCCTATTTTTGCTTTAAAATATCCTAACAACCTAACCAATTTTGCTCAAATGGCAGATGTTTTCTGAAACTGGAGTATTTGTTTAGATTAAAAGTGTTGGATAGGTTCTAGTTTGACAGGACTTGTTATTAGCTTAGGACATGAAGCCTTGAGAATTTCTTCTACTATAATAGCATTTTATTTCAGGCCCCCAGCACAACTAATTTAAATGGTTCCAGGGGTAGAATATAATCAATTTTGCAACCAAGATGGAAGTCAGTTCCTTAGTAGTAATTTCCCTGCAGGGTAAGAAAAGTGATAACAAAAAACCAAGAAAATAAAGACAAAAGTAAAAAAAAGAAACACCATGAATGCATTTAGCGTTACTCAGACATTTTTGTTCTGCTGGAATAGTCTAAATTTCAAAGCCACCTCCCACACATATACTTGTATATAACATTTAGAAATACAATACTTCCTTGGATGTTGCATTCATTGTCATACAGTTTGTTCCTAGATATGGAGTATTTTGCTACAGAAATCAAGACTACATCAGTATTTTTCTGCATGGATGATTCATCCTGGACACTGAAAGAAAGAGCTGGTATATGATAAAACAGGCACACAAGCAAAGGGAAAGAGATAAAGATATGGGGAGACAAATGTCAAATATTATTCAGTTGCTTGGGCCATGATATGCACAATATGCCATGATTCTGCAGTTATACATGCCTCATATTTTGCATTTGAATGATAATCCTTCTTGGTGTAATTGTAGCAAATATAGTTGTGCTGCAATTAACATTGTATCCATTATTCTTTCAATGAATTATTTTAAGATTTTTTTTTTTATGTTCCTGAACCCACACTAGGAAGGCTTTGTTTAATCTGCTAGAGAGGCCACAGAAAACTGTGACAAGCCTTTCTTAGATTCTCTAAGGAGACAAAGGCTTAACCTGCTGTTCATGTACCATCATCACTTGGCTTTGATGATTGCAGAAATAATGATTACTGCAGAAAAGTTCAAATGAAGCATTGCTTTCTAACATTCAGTTGCAGCTGAAATGTTGGCCCATTCTTTTGAGAGTGTTTGTTTAACAAAGCCTCTTCTTAAATAAGGTCAGTAGCAAATGTGGTAGGGAAAATGAAGATATATTCTGTTCCATGGGGGCTCTGGGGATGTGGGGACTGGTCGCCCTGACCAGTCCCACTTGAGCCCCCAGCCCAGTTTGGGCTGAGTCATACACAGGCCATGGTCAGCCATGTCTCCTGCATGGACCTTTGACCAGTGACCTGTGTTACAGGTGGCCCTGCCACCAGCCTGGCCTCCAGCTGTCCTTGGTCCATTGGCTTCACAGATTCACATATTACTGTTCTCAAAACAATGACATTGAAACCATCAGATTCTATAATTAGTTTGTTTTGGTGGGTTTTAAGATGGATTGCATTAAAATCAGAATGAAATTCAAGAGAAGAAGAAAAAAAAGTCAAAATGATGTGATTTTGATCCCCTAATATGAAACATACAAGGGGTAGTGATGAACATTTATACCACATGTAACCTTTACAGTAAAATTTATTATATATATATATAATGGGAAATCATTGCTTTTACTGGACAGTTCAACTGTATCACAAAAGGGGAATGTCAGCAATTTGTTAAGAATATGAGCATCATCTTTCTAAAAGTAGTCATCAATCACAAATCTGGAGTAGAATATAAGAAGTTCCAAAACAGGGCTATTTTCAAAACTTACTTATGTTTTCCAGTGACCTTACGGTCACAGAAATTTGTACTGCCAGGTAGAACCTTTTTTTTTTTTGGCTTCTTTACTGAGCTCCAGCACAGCAAAGATTTTTCCCTTAATTCCTGTGAGCCTGACAGAAATTACGTGTGTGAAAAGATGTCTTAACTGCAATTCCTAAGAATCTGGTGTAGCTTCTTTACCTGATCTTACATTTTCTGGCTCACTGAAGTTCCCTTTCGATCAATGCCAATGTCATTTCTAGACTCATCTTCGTTTACAAATAGTGGCAGAACCTCCTCTCTCAATTTCTATCCTTAAGCAATGGCACAATGTCCATGATTTTTGGGTAATGATTGTTTTGTACAAGTCTAGAGATTACTACTTTGAGAAATGCAGCATAATATACACATCACTTCTTTTGTCCTGCTCAGACAAGAGAAACAACATAATGCTACATCTGAGGAGCCTGGTGCTATGGTAACCTGCCTCCTGAAGCATCCCTAGGAAGCCCCTGATCTGCAGCAGATGGGAATCAGCTAAAGTCTCCAGCAACACACAGTCTCCACATAAACACTCATCGAATCCTCAAGTCAGTGCCCAGCTGCACTGCAGGACTTTAGCTTCACAGTTCACATGCTCCAAAATGAAACATACCTAGATTTGGATAAAGGAGGAACACTCAGCACCCATCACAACAGATTCTAACTAAGTCAGCAAGGTGACTTCTGACAAGTGGAAGTAACTTCAGTTTTCACTACATTATTATTTTACATGTTTTCAATAAGTAATTTTTAATTCACAGTTGCATGAATATGCAATTTCAAACCTGCTTTATATTTTCCCTGTAAAACACGTAATTTCCCTGCCAAAAGGAGATATGAAGAGCTTGAATCCCTTTTAATCTATATTGGGTGAACATGAGAACATGCTAAAATCCCTAAGCACATTTTGTGTCTTAGCAGCACCACAGATGAAGAAATGCTATTCAACCTTCCCCAGCCCCCAGCTGGCTCCTTCCCTTTCAAATGCTGCATTTATGGATAATGATCTCTGAGTTACAAGAAAGCCTTGGTGCACTTCATCCTCCTTGCATAGACACAGAGACACAGAGGGATGGGGACATGGAAACCACCTGATCTTGGAGACACAGGAACTGACCATGTGTGACAGGATGGTTTGACCACTCCCAAGCTTGCCTGAGCACATCAAAATTCCTGAGCCAGCCTCAAAGGTCTTCTGCTCTCTACCAAAATGAAGTCCAGTGCTTAGCAGACTGAGGTACTGTCTTGTGTTGCTGGGGTGTAAAGAGTGAGGCCACACCTCAAGTGCTGTGTCCAGTTGTGGCCCCTCAGTTCTGGAGGGACATTGAGACGCTCAAGCGTGTCCAGAGGAGGCAACGAGGCTGGAGAGGGGCTGGAACACAAACCCTGTGAGGAAGGGCTGAGGGAGCTGGGGGTGTTCAGCCTGGAGAAAAGGAGACTCAGGGGTGACCTTATCACTCTCTACAGCTGCCTGAAAGGTGGCTGTAGTCAGGTGGGGTTGGCCTCTTTCTCCAGGCAACAAATGACAGAACAAGAAGACACAGTCTCAGGCTGCGCCAAGGGAAATACAGGCTGGATATCAGGAAGAAGTTTTTTACGGAAAGCATGATAAAGTACTGTAATATTCTGCCTGAGGAGGTGGTGGAGTCACCATCCCTGGATATGTTTAAAAAAAGATTGGATGTGGCACTTGGCGCCAGTCTAGTTGAAGTGTTAGGGCATGGGTAGGACTCAATGATCTTGGAGGTCTCTTCCAACCTTGTGATTCTGTGATTCTGAGTAGTCAGGGAGCATGGTCTGAGCAGGACCACACACTGTCTCTACAATTTGCATACAAATCAGGCAGGAGGGCAAACAGGATTCATCTCTCAAACATTTTATCCTTTTTTCTATCACTCAGAGCCAATGACCAAGTGCTCATAAGCCTTGATTCTGTAAACTCTTCCTTCATGCAGGTGCAGCAGGCCAAGGAAGCGTGTTAAACTGCTTGGAAAATCATCTTCTAGCCCAGGTCTACTTGGCATGGTGAGCACGTGCACTTACAAAATGTCACAGTTTCACACCAGCCAGTTCCAAGAACCTGCATTCTCCCCAGGGCCCTGCAATTTTAAGACATTGAAATGTATTTGTATTGTGTTTATCCTCTCCATTTTCACATCAAGGGAGCCTGTCAGCAATTTGCTGTGGGGATGGGTCCTGTACAGAAACACTAGAAAATCACCTGCCATCTTTGTCAGCTCAGTGCATGGCAATCCCTCAGGCCAAGCACAGCTCGGTGATTCTTGCTCTCAGGACAAGACAGAGCTGTAGCCTGGGCACCTAAAGGTGCGTGTCTATAGGGTGTCTATAGGTGGCTGTAGGTGCTGGCTGCACCACCTCAGCATTCAGCTTTTAGTTTTTCTGGTTTAGGCAGTGTTAAACTAGGCAAGCAACCCGTACAACAATCTTGTCTCCTGGGAATGTGCAAACTGGCATCTGTAAACAACAGGTCTCAGCCACAAATTTTTAAGGGCCCTGTTCATTGTAGTTAGCAATGCTTTAGAAATAAAGGCACCATCTTACAGGTGTCTTTACTCCAGCAGTTGGTACTCTCAAAGTTGCAGTATATACAAGGAATTTCTCTGCCTTCATTGACATTCAAACGTTGCACATTTTCACATAGTCAATAGTGTGCTGATTAGTGTGGTCTCGAATGTGTCTGTTTGAAACCTTATAACATTCACAAGAGAAATGAGAGAAACATTGGGTATGTTTCATTGTGTATGTGTATTGTGTTCTCTTGATTAGACATCAGTTTTCCTTTGAATATGGAGCCAAAAATCAAACTAGCTAGCACAATGCTCTGCTTGACTGACTCTTCTGAGGAACTAAACATCCAGTATCATGTCAGCTAATTATGGTTAAATAGGTGACAGAAAGAGAGTTCTTGTCAGTTAATGTTGAAAATCACTGGCTACTCTGTTGAGTCAGGTTAGTCACACCATTAAATTGTGATAAACCAGGTTCCATTTTTGGGAAGTATGCATGACACATATGGATGTGCTCCAAATAATGAAGTTGTCAGTCTGTCTTCTGTCAGGGCAGAGTTAATGAGAGAGAACTGGAAACTTGCTTGTTATTTTAATATTTATCTGAAGTTGATAAAACATAACTGTGACCAGTTTTGGTCTTCTGGAATTTGGCTAACATTTTGGAATATATACATAGACACCCTTCCAGAGTCTGGCTATCTTTAGGCTTTGGCACATAAAAGGCACATAAAAGTCATGGCAGAGAAAGGCAGTGAGTAAACATGATATCCAGCAAAATTACACCATGTTACCATGTGCAGGTTTTTATTTCTTTCTTTAAATTCAGGATCAGAACACAGTAAAAATGTCATGATTGAAGCAAGAATTTCAGTGAGACATTTTTCAGAAAACAGAAAACAATGAATCAGTCTTGTAAAGAGTAAATAAGTTCTTCTTGCCCTTCTCAAGGTATGAATAACTAGTTTTGGCCTATTACTCTTAATTTTGTATGGAGATTATAGAGTTGTGATACTCCTTCTCTTGCCACAACTCACCCACATTGAATACGTGGGTCATGCAAAAACACTTAGACAAAATGCAAGAAACACTTTACAAAGTGTTTGTAAATTATATGCCAATGACACCATGATTGATTTTTTAATTCAGCATGCATTAATGTAAAAAAACTAAAGGAATAGGCGGCCTGCTGTGAATCTTAATGTGATTACCCTTTTGTTAAAGAAACAAACAAAAAAAAAAAAAGCTTTTATTTTGCCCACAAACTTTGGTTTCAAAGGTCTTTTAACATGAGTGTTGTAGATTCATAAAACTCTTTTTGAACACTACTTCATGGGCACTTTCTTAACATTTTCTCCATAGTAACATGAAGCTTGTTTCTTGGAAAGAATCCTTTCAAAATCTGAGTGATTTAAAGATGGGAATAGAGCAAGTTTAAACCAGGAGCTGTCTGCTGTACTTTTCTATAAGACAACAAAATAGATGGCATCACTAAGGTTCAAGTTTGTCCTCCTCCGCACAGGAACAAAAGGGCAGGAATTTTCTAGTCTTCCATCACTATCTCACTAAGAAACCTGGCTCTATTTCTGAAACACTGCCAGCTACAGTGAACGGGCCCTTAGAAAAATTCTGGGTCAGATCTGTGGTTTACAGAAGCCAGTTTGCACATTCCCAGGAGACAAAATAACTGTATGGGTTGCCTGTCTTGTTTGACATTGCCTGAAAGGGAAAAGCTGAATGCTGAGGTGGTGCAGCCAGCACCTACAGCCACCTATAGACACCCTATAGACACGCACCTTTAGGTGCCCAGGCTACAGCTCTGTCTTGTCCTGAGAGCAAGAATCACCGAGCTGTGCTTGGCCTGAGGGATTGCCATGCACTGAGCTGACAAAGATGGCAGGTGATTTTCTAGTGTTTCTGTACAGGACCCATCCCCACAGCAAATTGCTGACAGGCTCCCTTGATGTGAAAATGGAGAGGATAAACACAATACAAATACATTTCAATGTCTTAAAATTGCAGGGCCCTGGGGAGAATGCAGGTTCTTGGAACTGGCTGGTGTGAAACTGTGACATTTTGTAAGTGCACGTGCTCACCATGCCAAGTAGACCTGGGCTAGAAGATGATTTTCCAAGCAGTTTAACACGCTTCCTTGGCCTGCTGCACCTCGAGGGGTTTAAGGTATCTCCCATTGCTTCTATCTCCATAGTTACTATCGCTCCACAGGACTGCATGTATTGGAGCCTGCAGTATGAAAACATAAGAAGACTAAATGTGGAAGTCCTATGTTTGCAGTTTGTGTTAGCTCTATTGAGCATGCACATTATAATCCATCTGCTTCTGGACCTGAGCCATGCCCTAAAATCTCAGTGAAGTCGGGAGTAAGTACCCTGAATCTGAAAACACTTGGCTGAAGGAATGCTGGAATTCTTCATCTGTATCTGTACCTGTACCTACTCTGTTTCCAGAGAACCTCACACTGAAGAGATGCCCTTAATTAGTGGCAGGAGCTAAACAACAGGATCTAAACCCTTGAGCCCTGAACAATAATCACCAGGAAATAAAATAATTTTAATGGGGATGTACCATAAGTACTCCTCAGTGCCCAGATTAGAGACTGCTAGGCTCAGATTCATTCCTTAGGAAGCATCTGTTTCTCACTTACTGCCCTGTTTTCAAGCATCTCTACTGAGCCTTTGTTCTCTCTCAATCAACTAATTAATTCCCACAATGGAAAGCAAATTGAATCAACCTGGGATTCCTCTTGCCTCCTCATCTGATCACTGCACATGATCAGTAACTAACACTCTCTGCTGCCTCTTTTTCTTGGTTCCCCACAGCCAGGTCACATCCCCAGTATCTCCAGCCCATTTGCCAATTCCCTGCTCTGCATACACTCTGCTCAGGAGACGAAGAGTCCATCAGAAAAGCTCTTGGCTTTCCAAGGAGCCATGTGGAGTGATGAGGGATGCCTCCAAATGGCATTTACCTGCTGTCTCCTTCCAGCCCCTGCAGCTGAAACTACACATTTGCCTTTCTCATTTGGCTTCCCCTCTCTAATAGCCTGCAGCAGATGTTTGACATTTCGCTCAGCACTAACTAGAGATGCATATTGTTTTAATTTCCATTAGTGAATCCCTGACACTTTCAAAGTCTTTTTCTCATGTATTTTATAATTCAGCTGATATTGAACACAATTTCACGATCCATCTCACAGTGGCTGTTCAAAATGGGTACTGAAATGTGGATTTTCTCTTTCTGAAAAAAAATAAGTAAGTAAACTGACCATGCAGCCTACACAAGGGTTACCTTGACTGCACAGTTTTTTAGTACTAAACCTGAAGAAGATAATGGTGGCAGATCTTTAGTGAGAGCCACTCCAGGATATTTTTCCAGGACCATCCAGAAGTAATCCCATCAATATTGAGGAAGGACTTAATTTTTAGTGGCTGAGACTTTAAGTCTACTGCAATTCAGCAGAATGCAAACAAATAACAGCAGAGGAGTTGCTGCAGCCATGATGGGCTACAGATTTAAAAGGAAGTGGGTTTGAGGAGGTGAGTTCTGTCTTATTAGGGCAGACAGTGTTCCAAAGAAGAAGAGATTGGTTTTGGAATGAGAGACCCTTTATAAGCGTAATGCTGACAGGAAGTATCACCATCCAACAAAGCAGCACACATACAATAAAGGTGCCTGTTGAGCCCTTCTCCCTTTCCCTGAGGTGATTCTCTGCTCTTACCTCTGTCCTGCTGTAAGTTTGACCTAGAAAGACTCTGGTCCCTGTCTCAGAGGCTGCCTCAACAACTCAGCTCTCAGCTGATCTGTGCTCATGGAGGAGGCAGGGAGGATGTCCCCAGGGCATGTAAGAACCAGATGGAAAAGTGCACTGATGTACAGGTGCCTTTGTCTTTGCCCAGTCTCGTTTTCTTGAATCCTTTGAGGGCAAGGAGCCAATATTCCCACATCCTTCCCTACTTTAGCTTAGTAGAGAGGCTGCTGGAAAGGGGTGGACACAGAGTGAACACAGGCAACAACAGGGGTGGTCCAGAGATGTTTCTGAGGTGAAACTGTAGCGTGCCAGGAAGGGAACTGGAAGGAACCTTCAGTGAGGCAGAAGAGAACTTTAGGTGCAGTTGCACCTTTTCTCTGGCTCTTCCTCTGATTCCCATCTCAGTTGGAGCTAGGATGAGGAGAGGGGAAAAAATTCTGTGACTGGAGAGTAGATGGCATGTCAAAGACAAAAAAAAGACGGCTTCAAAAGGCTCGTTAAGACTGGCTGCTATGTATGTGGCAGATTGATATGGATGTTCACACACATGAGCTAGGATGAGCTGCCTTTTCCTTTCAACTAGAAATATATGATCTGTTCCAAAGGCAAGGAAAATGGTTCTCTCTGCCTCTTGTCTGGAAATTGTGTTTTGTTCTCCTTCAAAGTGTTTAAGTTGCACAGCACACAGGTTTAAGTCAAAAATTGACTTTATCTTGATCAGACATGCATAAAATTAGCTTTTCTCCATTTAATAATAACACCAAAAAGGTAAATATGCCAAAACATTAACAGCTATTTCCTTGATACAGTAAATGGGTTAAATCTCATTAGTGATATCCTTCTCTTATAAAAGCATCAGTTCAATTTGTCCACTATCCCAATATTTGCTTGGATTTCTATCACAAAGAAATATTCTATGTTCAGGAAACAATTTTCTCACCAAGAGCTGTGTATATGCCCTCTATAAGGAAATGGTCATAAAAGCCTTCAAAGAAAATTTCTTAAAATTGAAAGAGTGAAAACAATCTCAATTACATGAGTTTCTGAAACTGTTCCTCCAGCAGACTTTCAGCACAGTATCTGCCATTGCTCAATGTTCCTCCAGGTATTTGCAAGACTGTCCCTCCCTTTGCCCACCCTTCTGAACACTTTCCTTACACTCATATGCAATGTTAGAGCTCCTTCTTCCAGAAAGTAGAATTTGGCTGAGTTGGGGAAGCAAAATATGAACCTCAGGCTAAGAATTTATTTTGGTTCTAAAAGTCATGAAGCATCATTAAAAGCATTATTTGTAGTCAGGAAAGAATACTCAGGTGCTCTTACAGGGCTTTTCTATACCTAAATCATAATATAGAAACAAATCAGCAGCAGATATTCTATTGGATTTTGCAATTTCTTTGAGAGGGGGCAAAGGGCAACTCACTTTTCCGTTTCATTTTTTTTTAAGATTTGCAGAGTTATTAAAAATTCATGCATGCAGTTGTTATAATGATTTTGAGGAGGCACAAATCTGTTTGACAAACAAAAAGAGGTGAGAGATGCTGTTCTTATATAAAATCCTGCCTAACTGAAGGTGTTTTCTGCCTTAGTTTTTTCAATTTGCTTCTATCACTGTCAGCCATGGGAACTCAGCAGTTAATGTGACTTATTTTCACACTTTTATAAAAGTCATAATCAAAAGCAGTAGGACCTCTGCCCTGAGGGCAGAGAGGGGGATCTGCACATTGCAAAATAGTTGTTCTTTTTCTCTAAAAGGTGAAGTCATCAATTATTCTTGTCCCTTTGCGCAAGAATTCCTCTGCCCAAGAAGTTTTAATTACTATAATCTAAACCTCACTTTCCTGTGTCATCCTAGCTAACCTGCAGTAGATAAGTTGCCTTTTAAAGGATTTAATGTGAGTGGGCAGGACTGACTCCTTATATAGGCTAAAAATATTTGCTCTCTTAATGCCATGGTAGGTTCTGTCCGTAAGAGGATTAATTAAAGCATGTCTGTGAATATACAGATATGGTCACCAACTGCAGAGCACATTTGCACACACCCACAGTGAAATGAATTAATGTCTGCAGAGAACTGTGTCACTTCATCGACCAGCAAACTTCTCCATACAGGCCCTGTTTGGCTGCCTCTGAAGTGGGGGCAAGGCACCTCAGCCTTGTTTTGGGTCCGTTCAAGATGACTGTGTCCCAGCACACGGGAGACAGCAGGGGGTGCTCCAAACCTCTTCTTCTTCCTCCACAGGGACCCAGAGCATGCCAAGAGATGTCTGCCAGGGAGTCCCCAAACAGCTCTCAGGGGGCTGCATCTCACTGGCAGGATTAACCCACATTTCACCAAGGAAAGAATATCACAGATGAGTTTACAAACCAATTGCTTCAGAACTGAGGATGCCACCAGGTGTTCTCTGCAGGACAGGGTGTCATGGTAACCTTAGGGTGTTGTAAGGTGCTAGTAGTAACATTATCTTTTTTTTTTTTTTTCCAGTGGACATGCAATAGCAGGTTGGTCAGAGCAGAGGGCAGCTCCCCTGCTGTATGTCAGCTTGTGATTGTGTTATTCACTTGAATGGGTTTGGAGTTCACAAGTAACATTCTGTGATGCAGAGCCTAGTACAGATGTGTTAACCCAGCCAGTAATTAAGTACCATGCTCACCCACTCCCCACTCCCTGCTGCGGTGTGGAGGAGAATCAGAAGGAGGTAAAACCCATTAATTGAGATAAGAACAGTTTAATAATGGAAATGAAATAAAATAACACTACTACTGCTATAATTAATAATAATAGTAGTAGTTTCAGTAGTAATGAAGGAAGAGGAGGACAGGGGGAAGAGAGAAAGGAGTAAAACCCAGGAAATAAAAGGGATGCACAGTACAGTTACTCACCCCTCACTGACTGATTCAAACCCCAAACAGTGATTGGCACTTCCCAGCCCACTCCCTCCAGTTTATATTCTAGGCATGACATTAAATATCCTTTTATCTAATTCAGGACAACTGTCTTGGCCGTGATCCCTCCCAGTTTCTTTTGGACCTGGTCTCTATCAGAGCATGCGAAACTGAAAAAGTCCTGGACTTACAGTAAGTACTACTTAGCAACAACTAAATCATCAGTGTGTAAACAATATTATTCTCATACTAAGTCCAAACCACAGCTACTAGGAAGAAAAGTAACTCTACCCCAGCTGAAACCAGGACAGAACATAAGGTGTATACAGAGCTGGTCACTCATTTTCGAAGTGAAGTTCAGGGCTCCTCCTGCCAGGGCAAGCCCAGGTCATCAGGTCCTTACAGAAAAACAGGCACCAGCTGAACATCTTACCTCCCAGTTACTGCCTACTCCAGGAGATAGGAACAGTGCCAAAAGATCAGGGGAAGGAGAAAGGAAGAAGGAAAGAGCAAGGTTTTTCTCTGCTATACAAATAACAACAGACTTTTAATGAAACACATTTCAAGAAGCAGCCTCCTGTCTTTAGCTCTAGGCAGTGCAAGAAGCTAATTCCAAATCTTTCCTGCACCTGAAGCATCACTGGCACTGGCACACGACGGGGCCTTGCCCTCTCTGACAGTGCTCACAGCACGTACTGGGCTGGGGAGACATTCCAGCCCCGAGACCTGCTTCCAGGACTTTGGCATTAGTTCCTGTCACTGTCGGGTCAGAGGTGACACTGGTGCAGAAACAGCATAGAGAACTTAGACCTTTGCAGGATTAAGCTGCCAGTAATGATGTGTGAGGACCTGTAAAAACATAATGCTATCAGTTTTTGTCTCATGGCACACTTTTTTAGAGACCTGTAAGCAAACTCTCTGCTTGATGCTGACCAAGTGATATCACTACAAGACCAGATGGGGAAGGCTGAGGGGGACACTGGTAGGGCATAATCTATCTGAATCACTGCATAGCTTGTTCTGTCATAACCCCCGAGTTCATATACACCTTCGAGGGCCACAAAGCTAGTCAGGTTTAAGCACAGGACTTGGGAGTTTAATGTGGTTTCCCACTGGCTCTTACTGTGCTGCCCTTGACTGTGTCTAAAGCTAGTGCAGCTAAGCTGGACACTGAGATGGGGCATTGCTAGAACTCTGGATACAGCTGAACAAACAGACGTTCCCATTGTGGTTGGGAATTTACTTTCACTTATCAAAAGACAATGTAGAGAAGAGAGAAGTGAAATTCTTGTAAAACAATTTAGCCATCTGAATTTCAGTTCTGGATCACAGGACAAATAAAAAGGGGAGAAAACTGAAAAATGTTCTTATCCCTTTTGTCAGAGCCTGTGCTGTTGTTGTCTGTATAAGTGATGTGTATGTTTACTGATTGCAGCTACCTGCATGAATCTATCAGGCCACACAAAGTTTTTTTTGTATAAAATGGCAGGACAATGTCAAAGGTTTTCAATACAGAATGTGAAAAAAAGAGGCCCATAATCTCAGCAAAAGCCAGGTAAGAGTAAAACAGTATCCAGGACCGTTTCACAAAAAGTACAAATTTTAGTTTTATGAAGTAGGTAGTTCTATTTTCCCATGTCACATAAAAAAGGGATTATACAAGTGTTAGTCATAAAAATGCTATATAAAGACATAATGTTATCTTTCCATTTCCATTCCCAGCTGATTTGCCCATAGACCAATTTAGTCCCTTTTAAATGGTATCTGTCTGTAGTCCTTGTGCAATTGCTTGTCCCCTGTAGTTTCTAAAGCTGGGATTTACTGATTTCTAGAACATATTTCCTGAAGTGTGAGCATGCATGTGTAATACTCTGAATATAAAAATTTTGTGTTGGAAATGCTTGGAGTAAAACCAGATTCAGAGATCTCTATTTCCTGGTTTTGTGCTTCAGTCTGCTAGTTGCTCTTGGATCACAGAACAGCATCTTGTCCCTAGGAAAGTTTTCTGAATTGGACAAATCAGGTTTTTCAAATAAAAAAAAATAAGATTGTGTTGGAAAAAAATCCAACCCAGTAAGATAAAAATGCATATTTACCACCAGACATTCAGGTGCTTATCTCCATGACTGAGGCCACAGCATCACTTGGACCTCTGCACTGCTGGGGGTAAAGAGTAGTTGATAACACCTTTTTGCTCCTCCAAGAGCCACAAATGCTAGCTAGTCTTCAGGTCAGTGAAGCTTAACTGAGACAAATGTGAAAGACACATTTCACATTCTGTGAAAGGCACAAAAGGAGCCATTCTCAAGAAGCATGTGCTCCAGTATTCTCCTGGATTGATGCACCTCAGCCTGAGAGTGCTGGTGGAGGTGCTTCTTACACACATCTCCTGAGCCTGCCGACACAACATGGAAACACCATGAAGGGAAGCCCTCTCCAAAGCAGTCTCAGTGCTGGACCTGGTAACAGCTGGGAGCCCTGCAAAACCAGCCTTTCTCACAATATCCTGGCAACTCTGGATAGAGTGTGCTTATGTGAAAGAGGGGAGAGATAGGAGGGGGAATGATGTGGGGCTGTTTGAAAACACTNTATATATATAAATATATTCACTTCAGGTTCATATTTACAAGTGACATGTACGGTACAACAAGAGATTGCTTTGTACTTTTTTTTTTCCCATTGCAGCTTTGGTTTTCTGTGAAACCACCAATTTGCATATTTTCAAACAAGTTCCCAGAATCAGAAATGACAGTTAAAAGCAAAAAGGATGCAGGATAATTACTTTCCTTCAGTAGTATTCTAACACTGAAGTCACAGTTGCAGTGCTCTTATCTACTATTATTGCTGGGCATTGGTAACAATGGTGAAATAGTCAAAGACTTTTTGTGACGTAGCAGTAAGCAGAATTGTTAAACATGCACAATAGCCTTGATAACATTCTCAGCTTTCTGTAGTTGGCAAAGCATATGCTTGTTTGTTAGATAAAATGTAATGTCACTTCTAGTTTAATATCTTCACAGAATTCTTGCATTTGAATCCATTTTTGAGAGTCTGAATTACAAAACATTCTGCCTTCATCACCAAATTCATGTATAAACAATGACACCTGAAAATATAAATATTTGCACATGAAAAGTAAGGTGCAATGTTACCACTGCTAGTTTTAGAGCTAAACTCTTTCAGTGGAGATTATCTAGTAGAATAAAGTAAGAGCAAACATTTTCACAAGAACAGCATATTGGGAACTTGCTGTGGTTTCACAGATCTGTTTTCCTTAATCAGCAAAACTTCCTGCTGTTTTGGGATTCTAGATTTAAAAGTGACCAAGAGACAGCACAGGGAGAGGGTAAATCACAAAAATGGTTATGTCAACAGCATTGAAATATTTACAGCAGATTCTGTCTAATGGAGCAGTGGAACTAGCAAGAGCACACACAACAACATACATGTGTCAGCTTTCAAATTTGGAACAAATCGAAAATCATTCAATAAAGAAGGACTACCACATGTTTTCTGGGGTATGGTTTAGCTCTTTGTTCTTCTGGGTTACTTGTGAACCCCTAAATTTTGCATTTAAAGAAGATACTTTTCTGCAGAATGTTGATTTAATTAAAGAAAAAAAATCTTCCATTAAAAAAGAAATATACTCAAATAAGTTCTCCAGTTGGTAAATTAGTCAGAGGGTTTGTGTCATTTTGAAGGAACTGAAGATTTAGACTCCACTCTGAAAAGCATATCTCAGTTTTATGCTGTGTGCTTGGTCCATGCATATGAAAAATCCATGGATCCACACAAAATACTGCAGAATTTAACCAGCAAAGCTCAGCTTTTCATTTTCTGTCAGGTTGTAGAATCTCCCCATGCAGCCTGTTGGCACACTAGAGCCAAGGACTCAATTAAATACTTTATATTAGATTCTAATATGCACTTGTAACCTTGCTCACGTACTGACCTCTACATGCATTTACACAAAAAAGAATAAAAAAAAAACATGACCCCAGTGAGCAAGAAGCTCTAACATTATATATTGGACGCAAACATTGATCACAGAGGGAAAGATACCTCCTGAGTCAGAGGCTTGCATTAGCCTCTCCCTCCTTCAAGCGTGCATAATCACAGTGACATCCACAAAGGCCTGGAAATCCACCATGCGAATGAGTGCAGCCCAGAGCTCTCATAGAACAGCATATAAATGCTCAAAGCATGGCAGATCTATGCATAAATGTAAAGATGACACTGGTACATTACTGGTAAATGACGTGTGAAAACCAATATTGGCTCCAGTCAGTATGAAATGTGACCATTTTATAAGCAGGAGGATTTGATAAGTTTAGTTGATGACAATCCATTCTTGAAATGCTTAAATAATTTTTATCCAGAAATGCATGCACTGAAGAAACCACTAATATCAGCCTCTGATTTCCTCCTAGAATGCTAGTTTATGTTGAGAATTGATTTTTTAATCCACTGTGAAGTCACATGTTTGAATTATTTTTACTTTGTAAGTATTCGATTTTCTTTTCTAATTTACAGCTCCAAGAGTCAAACTGAGTCTTTGTGATAGCACAGTTGCAGTTCTTTGCCTAGAAAACTGGAACTGGAGACTGAGTAATGCCTTGGGGGCAGCCTCACTGTCTCTCTGCAGGGTCTTACAGTCTCCTCCTGTAACCCGTTTATCTTTAAGATTAACAAACGTGTAACAGACTGAAATGAAACAAGAGCTTGGATGCAACCTCATCTACAATTAATTTCTTCTAATCCCTGTTGGCATGGCATGTGAATAAGAGTGAGGAGGGAAAAAAATTAATTTCTTTTCCTAAATACAACAGGTTTGAGCTTAATCACACAAAAATAGTAGATGTAGGTAAGATTCTTGCATAGCTACTTGTCTTCAAAAAATCCCAAAAGAATATAAAGTTTGGAATATTTCTGTATTATGATGTGCTTTTTAGTACTTTTCATATTGCATGTTTGGGATGGGATTTACCTCACACTGCTTCAGATATCTGACTTTGAGACTGGCCAGCCTGGCATTGCTAGTTGACTCTTGAAACAAGAGGTCACCTAACCTGCCTCACATACCTATGTGAGTGTCAGAAGAATTTGGCAGTGGAGGTGCCTCCTTCTCTCAGGCAGCTAGAAAGACAGTCCAAAACAACTTTCAGCCACCTCGGTTTTGACAGCTGAATCTCACTTCAGGTTTACAGGTCAGTTCTTTACTTTCTAAGTAAATTTATTTAGCACTAATTTAAAAGTAGTGCTAAAAAACAGATGCATATAACAAAATAGACATCACTAGTAGAAGTAGAAAAAATTTCTCTAGCTTTCTCTGAACAGCTTCAGAAATGCAAATGGAGCACAATTTCTTTCCATTATGGGCTATTTTACTCTTTCCTCAATCTGTTATTACAAACCACAGCTGAAAAATAGCCCTCTATTCATAATTACAAAGAGCTACACATGAATATTTTCAGTGCACGTTTAGAATCATCGAATCATGAAATTGTTAAGGCTGGAAAAGACCTTTAAGATCATCAAGTCCAACTTTCAGTGCAGCACCACCACCACATATTCATTATTAAAACATGTTCTCAAGTTCATCCACATGTTTTTTGAACAGTTTCAGGGTTGGTGACTCGAACGTTTCCTGGACAGTCTGTTCCAAAGCTTTTCAACCCTTTCTGTGAGAAGAATCTTTCCTGATACCTAATCTAAACCTCCCTTGGTGCACCCTGTGGTCATTTCCTCTTGTCCTGCCACTTGCCACCTGGGAAAAGAGGCTGACCCACCTGGCTGCATCCTCCTTTCAGGCAGGTGTAGAGGCCCCACCTCAGCCTCCTTTTCTTCAGACTAAGCACCGTCAGCTCCCTCGGCTCCACATCAGACCCTTCCCTAGCTCTTTCTCTAGACATGCTGCAGCACCTCAACATCCTTCTTGTAGCAAGGGGCCCAAAACTGAACACAAGATTTGAATGTGTGGCCTCAGCATCCCTAGTGATGTACATCACTAGTTGATTTTAAGCTATTAAAGGTCTTTTTATATATTTCTTCCTCTCTTCACCCTTCCCCATCTGTTAAACAGGTTTTTCTTTTTCTTTTTGTCTTGCATGGATGAACAAGTGACTTGTTACATCGGTACAGTTCCTCTAATCCAAAAGGAATTCTACATTTTGAATTTCTTATTATTTTTAACATTGTCTTATTCACGTTAATTGGTATTAGAAATTATTGCCCATCCACTTTGCTCATAAAGAGCTTTTTCTCTCTCAGACTAATTCTGTCACTGGAACTCTTCTGTCTTATAATTAAAGAATCTCATGCATTTATATGTTCCATACAAATCCACATTGTTCCTATTTGACGATACAAAGACTCCTTAAAAATTCTGACTTTACCTCCCCCATACACACAAATCATCACTTGTTTGTCTGGCTGGGACCTGGGAGGCTCTCAGGCAATCACACTTTTCTCAGATGCCCTAGACTCTACCACTATTTAGGTGGCTAAAATGAATATAAACTAAAATTTTTTTCAACCCTGTCTAATACTCTTTCTAAATTACCACCCATTTTAATCAAACTTTTCCATTTTTATTTCAAGAGGTACAGAAAGGGACTGGCAATGTAGCATCAACTCTGGAAAACCGTGGAGAAAAGATGAATATGACTACTAAAACTATAAACAGAACAGAGGAGGAGGAGAAGGAAGAAGAAAGCTATATCAAGAGTTTCCACGGTAGCGTAGTTGTGGTTGCTATATTTTAAAAGATTATATTGGCACAGTGAGAAAGATACAAGATTGAAGGCTGACAAAGACATTGAATGAGTGAGAGACAAAAGAAGCTCAATTTTTAGTTTACAAATAAGAAAAAAATTTCAAAAGATCACTTGGTTTCATCATAGGATTTCTTGAATGAGAAGACACTGGGTCTGGATAGCATTTGCAGGCCAAACAAGAATTGCATAACAAGGAACACTGGCTGGAATGTAAAGCCAGAGAATCCTGCCTTAAAAAAAACATTTCCCTTTAAGATTGTGCCTCGGTAGTTACTGAAATAAAATTCCAAACTCCACTTTCAAAAGAAGACTTCACACTTTCAAGACAAGCTTAAACCAAATACAGAGTGACTATAGAACACAACTGTAGCAGAAATTGGATGCAAAATATAGTTGATGCCTTCTTGAGGCTGACCTGGAACAGAGACTAGACAGAGCAAATGGATAAAGTAGGTATTTATTAAAAGGCCTCAGTGGGTATACTTAAACAGCACAAGAGCCTGGCTGGGCT
>WAAG01039791.1:1337-20995 GCA_013390105.1 Tichodroma muraria | reverse complement strand
ATCCTTGGGCAGTATTTCACAGTGTTGACAGAATAATTTACAATTATGAACAGCTATAAATGAGTTTGAGCTCATTTGTTATGTTTATTGTACCATTTTGCACATTGATCTCATTGGTTGTATAGGAATAGAAGTGTATCTGGGATTTGACTCATTTCACCTGCAGTCTGTGCGGACTCCTTCAGCCATCTGACAAAAAAGCAACTATAGTTGATAGTCTCCGGGGCAGTGACAGGCAGTCTGTGGAGAAAGAACTCTGACAGTATTCTTGACTCAGAAAGAAAATGAGAACTAAATAAGATCTGAATGTGGAAGTCCACACATCCTTTTCCCTCCCAACAGCGGAGAAACCAATGAGAGGCGAAGCACCTCGAGCCTTCTCAGACCTAGAGTAAAGAAGAACTTAACTCCCCTCACTCCGTGCTTACAGGTGTGGGTGTCTCTAGTTATTGAACCCTCATGGAAGAGTTAAAGTCATGCTGCTTGCAAGCCTAAGAGTGAATAAATAAATGTATTAACATGTACTTTTGCGAAAGGGAGCGGAAGCGCTCGTAGTTCCAGTAGGTACTGGTGGTCACAGATTCACTGGGTAGGTGTTGACTACCTACAGGTAGTCAAGATGTTGAGGATGTAGTAGAACAAGTAGATGTTGAGGTGACACCCAACCCTTACTAGCCCAGCTGTGGCAGCTGCCAGTCTCCAGCCCTCCCAGTATTCTTTCTGTCCAAGGGAGCCAAATGACTCCTTGCCTGCTCCAGAGGTACCAGTCACTCTTTTCTCTAAAATTGCCCAGCTGACAGCATAGGGCTCAGAGAATGACAGTTCAGTAGGGCTCAGAGAGATTGTTCTCAGCCTTTCCTTAGCTTGCTGACACTTCTGCTCTAGACCAGAAGGAACTATTTTTGTACCAAAACCCACATGTGATTTTCCAGCCTGACCTGGAAGTAGATACTATTCTTCCAACCTTCCCTCTCTCCTGCTGGGCTCTGCACACTTCTGTCTTTGAAAAAATATGCCTTGAAGAAGGCTATTTTCACAGAAGTTGAGGGATCATGAAGAATCCCTGTGTGCAGGAGATCCCCTTCACTGCTATGACCATTATCTGAAAGATTCATTAACTCTGTCAATAATGTCACCTACCACACAGTTCTCTCCAATGTCTTAAGGGAAGGTCACAAAAAACAACCAAGGAGCTGGGAATCTGGTAGGCACCAGTAAGATTAGACAGAATAAGAGAAATGGCCAACAGAGATGGGAGAGACATGGAAGGCAGACATCCAAAAGAGGCAGGTACAGATTTCCTTTGAGTCAAAAGTCTGATATGCCAGTGAAGGCTTTGCTTCCAAGACGTCCCCTAATGCCGGCAAATGATGTAGAAATGCAAATTTATTGTCCAACCAACCTTGTTTTGCCAGCTTTACAGATGTGCCTTTCCTCTTCTTCATTTTTAAGCTGTGCAGATACCAAGATAATTCTATAATGTTGAGCTTTTTCTTCTGTATAAAAGGTCTCATCTAGTTTCAAAAAGGACTTAATGTTTTTCTCCATAGAAAAGATTTTATAATTTTTCCTTCCTCATTTACAGTAACATTGTAGTTTCTTATTGGTCAGAAACCAAGGGCCTAATATTTGAGTGTTGAGGACCATAAAAAAAAAAAATTCCCTGTGAAGAGAAGATCTCTGTGTGTGTGCTCAACACCTTTGAAAATCAAGCTCTCTTGTGCTTAGCTATCAAAATGATTGGCACCAGTCGTATCCCTAGACAGTGTGATCTATATGAAAGTATTCCTCCTTCAAAATCTTGTCACTAATTCCAAATCACATTGCTTCAAGACCCTGTCAAAAATATATTAAATTTCTACATAATCCAGCCAAGTTTCTGTGCAGAAGAACAGTTTAATTTGCCCTGTTCAACCTGGTTAGGCTATTCATGTTCTCCATTCAAATCAGGCAGCTCTACTTTTGATCACATCAGCACCAGAAAAAACATCATTTCCCAGATATGATCTCAGGATATTCACCTTTTAATGTCTCCAATCAAACTGCTGTTTTGATGCTTTCCCTTCTGTTCCCCAGTCCTCTTCCTACATTTCACACAGTTTTCAAAGGATCTCTTTCTGTGGTGCCCTGTGAGACTTTCCTCCACCATCTCACGGAGTGCCCCCAAAGTGAGTGGTGATTTTCCTTCTCTTCAGTCATTGTTCTTTATATGCACCTTTGCAAAATCACCAACAGTCTCTTTATGAATGCAGTGAAACCATTCTTTCATAAACAAACCTCAATATTTCACCTGTGGCCTTTCCCCAGAAAAATTGAATTACAGAGGGTGTCACAACAATGGTTAGGGAATTCTCCCCATTTTTGTTGACTGTGCTTACATCAGATCAGCTTGAATGTGCACACCCACCCACAAGCATATATATTTTTATAACAAATTCTGTCCAGCTAGTGAATGAAAATCAAAAGGGCTGCACTGCCCTGTGACACATCTACCAAATGCCCAGGAGAAAAACTTAGCATTAACCTTCAATAAATGAATGGATTATATTGCAAATAATAAGATGGCTAAATATAGGCATGATCTATGAATTAAACATTGCCTAACTTTGCATGATGCTAATTTATTTTGGCATATCTTGATGATTGCACTGTGGCTGTGTCCTTCTGAATGCTTTTTAATTGTCCAGTGGTTGTCCTTTGCAGTCCAGCTGCTGGCTACTGTAAAATATACAGTAATCCATGTCAACACGACATACACAACTGCACACACACATTGTGTACAACACACGGGTGACACTTTGTGAGGTACACATTGACAGCATATATGCATACATGGCCTCATTCATTCAAAAAAATAATAAAGCAGAATTCAGTTATTGAACTGATTAGAAATATTGCGTTAAATGACTGCAGACTAAAGTTTTCTGTGTCTTTCCAAACAATAAATCATTAGCATTTCCCATGAAGTGAAATGTTACCCTATTCTTAGCAGTAAATCTCTTACATTTGGTCTTCTGTAAAAACTAGAGAGAGGCCTCTAACAAGAAAAAGCAGCTTTTATACTGGGTGCTCTACAACCACAGAAGAAGAATGAGCCACTGCTCCAAAGGCACTATAAGGTACAGGAGAGGTGAGAACAGGTTGAAGTTAAATGCACATAGAAGGGACTTGCCCAGAGTCCCAGGGGCATGGCAGCTCCTGTAAGCTTCTGTCTGAGCGCAGGATGAGCCTAACCCCAGAAAAGAGATAGGACAGCCATTGGTGGGAAGGCAGCTTTAGGAATAACTAGAGATGAGAGAGGCTGCTGGAAGACAGGGAATTTGCAGAGAAGCAATGAAGAGCTGAAAAGCCCCACTGCAGAGTGCAGAAGGCACTGTGCTGAGTCAGGAGGATGTGCTGAACCAGCCCTGGCCAGGGTGCCATGAAAGGGCACTCCCACCATGGCAGATACCCCCAAGGGTAAGCACAGGGTGCACATTCACCTGAAGGATGCTCAGCATTGTGAGAACTTCGCCTTTACACAGCACAGCCACTCAGAGCATGGCCAGTTCTGTGTTGCACAGGACTTTGTCCTTACATGTTCATTTCAAATACAGGGGCACTGCAAGTGCCATGCTTCTTTCAGCCAGAAAGGCTGTTTGATCCATAAACATGCTTTTTACTCTTTTCGTCCTCTTAGATGCCCACCTGTGCCTTAGAACTATTCCTTGAGTAGGACTTTCAAATGCTCCAAGGGTGCTTGTAACCCTCTCCAGTCCCAGAGTTTTACCATATCTGTTCTTCTCGCAGTCAGAAAATGCATCTGAGAACAATGTGCCAATGCTTTCACACAAGACGTCATGCATATCCCTGACATGGTGCTTACTGTTCTACTAAGACACATAAATTCAACCTCTACCACCCTCCCCAAGTTCCAAATGCATGGTCACCTGGAAGAAATGTGCAAAAACGGAAGAAAAAATGTATTTACCATTGGCCGCTGTTAGAGGATAGATAGTATTCTGTAAAACCTCCTGGATCAAACCAGGCACAATCTGCCCTGATAATCTTTCTTCCTAAATCAATTTATGCAGATCCTGCTCAAGTTTGTCAGGTACCAATATCAATGATTTGATTCATGTAAGGGAGGGATGGAGAGGGGATTGTCCCTTTAAAATGTTTTAACACTTTTTCTATGTTTTTCCTCTTTCTTCTTTCAAACTCAAAATATGGAATACTGAGTGACTTTAGACCTGCAGGGAAGAAGATTAGCCAGCTTTGGAACATGGCAATGTGCTCCTAAGCAAGTGGCAAGCACCACCTCAAACATACAGCCGTAGAAGATGTGCTCAGTAAACTGGTATGAGTTGTATTTTTTTAATAAAGAGATGAACTTCCCATTGCTCTCTGTCATGTAAAGCTCATTATGGAGGCCAGTTTCACCAGCTGATCCCTGTGTTTACCAAAACTATATACTGAGAGCTCAGAGAAATAAAAGAAAATGCCAAAATATATAAAATAATAAAATTGAAATCATATGTGTAATTCATAGGGCAAATTAACAGAGATTACTTGTACAAGTAGCCTGCAATGTCCTTAAAAATATTCTTTAACTGAGGAAAAGTTTTCTGACCTTTGGAGGAAATGCTTGCTTCTAGCTATGACTAAAAAGAGATTTCCTTCTTTCTCTGTTGTGTTAAGAATCTTTTCTTCTTATAAAGAAGGCACCACAGTGGTTTATAACTGTCATAAAAGCCTGCAATCCTTTTGAGGTTAAGCTACTCAGCTATTCAACTTTTACTACAGAAACTTTGAAATTCAAAAAGAAAAAATAATGTAAGTTTTTGAAGGACATGTGTTGCTGTAGGTGATCCTGTTAATTAAAAGTGATTGCCTGCTAGGAAATCATACTTTAAAAAGTTTCATGAATTTATTAGAACCCTGAAGGTATCTTTGTATGCACAGGGTTTTACATGCCATTTATGCAATTTTGTTTCAGATCTGTTTAAAGCTTCACTGACGCTCCCTGAGCAGGGAACAGCACTGCCAGCATTGTATGTATTTTGGCTAATTGAATTATGTGAAAATACATACTAATGAAGCTTTACCAGTGATGTTTGCTGAGGATAGTTTAAGTCTCATTTTCTTCTATATTAGCAGTATCTTTCTGTTGCAGATTTACCTTTTTGAACAGCACACATTCCTATAGGTTTTTGTGCAGAAACTAAGATTATTTTTTTTTTCCGGGTTATTCAGTAAGTAGTCATGTAAATGTGCATGTGAATGTATGTCAATTGACATATAGATTTCTACAGACATGAAAAGATAAACTATGATTTGAGATTAAAATATACTAGGTTTTTATTAGGAAAGGACAATTTCAAATGGAAAACTAATTAAGATCTATCTTAACAATTTATTTTTCCTGCTACTGGATTTAGAGATTGTATTTTAATTGGTCATTACTTAATTATCCATTTCTGCACGAATCCATCTGGTAATATTCTTACATAGACCTTTCCTCAGCAATGCTTTACTGCCCCTTGACAATTGTGTTTGAGGGATAAATGATTGAGACAGAGCAGTTGTTTACCGTGTGTGGGTTTTTTAAGCTGAACCATGGGAAATATCAAAGCTGAGGCGTATGAATCTATTGCACTTGAGATGTGTGGGGATCCAAATCCCTGCGCTCACCAACTGACTGCAGGTAACTCAAGTTTGTGGCCATTTCACAAAAGCAATCAGCGTAATTGCCTAATAAAAATTGCAGTCGGGTTTGCTGCGCGCATTTTCTTTTTCAGGTTAGACATTAGAAAACTCTTTTTTTTCTTTCTGTCATGTCATTTCTGTACTTTATAGTGTATTGCATAAACTAACCCGATGTGCAGGCAGCACCCTGCCTTGGTGCAATATCAAATGCTGAAATGTTGAAAGGAAAAAAAATCCTCTGTGACTCTTACCAGCCAAGAAAAAAAAGAGCTGAGGAAAAGTAACAGGAGATTTATAAAAGTTCACCATACACTTTGATGAATGTGTGGGCAGGTAATTTTGCACATGCTTTGGAAGATGTTGCCTGTTGCAGAGAAATTTGTGCCTCCCAGAATTGCTTCGGAATGATCAGGGCTGGGGAGTTGTTCGGACTTGACTGGGCAGTTGGTGAAGTTAACATCCATCTGGAGCCCTGCACTCTCCTTCGCTGAGATTTTCCAGATGCACACTATTTTAAATGATATCCCAGTACAGCTCTACACAATGTGCATAATTAATATTAAAAAACTATAAAAAACATATTAATAGCAAACAGGGAAAACTGTTTTTTCGTATAATTCAATATTTTTTTTTTCTTTTTTACTCTAGAATAATTTTTAGATTATTGTGCTTTGTACCAGAAAGACTGGAATTGAATTTTTTCAAGATGGGCTTCCCCTGATATTTTTAAAATTTAATAGTGGCATCTTTAGAAACGTAAATATTTAGGGTTTGCATGTGGCTGTGCATGTTCATGCATTTCAGAGTAAAAGAGTTCTGCCTAAATTTTACCTCTTTAAAGTCAGAATCTGCATTTATATACCTACCTTCTGAGGAATGAACAGTTTTTTGTGTAATGCATGAATAAGGTTTGTGAATAATAAAGCCAAGAGTTAATACTTTAGAGGATGGTATAAAGTACAGTAAGAAAAACAAACATTCAATTTTTTCAGTCTCCCATTAATATTAGTACTGTCGATCTGGACTATAATGTCTTTTAGGATTAAATAAAAGTGTCACTCCATCTGAATGACTGAGTGAATAATGTATTAATGTGCATTTGATGTGCACATTTACGAATATGTATCTGCCAAGCCCAGTCAAAAAATTCCTTCTACAGAGAGTCCTTCTTTCAGAAATGATACCTCTTGAGGCATTAGAAACAAACAGGGCTTTTCCCTCAAGCTCTTATAGTCCCTCTTCACCATCCAAAGTAATCAGATAAACATTATTGACATGCCAGTGAATTCATCATTAAATAATAATGAATTATCACTTCTATCACTATAATAGCAAGGTGTTTCAGAAAACTTAAATAAAAGAAGGCTGCGGGTTAAGGGAAAGACTTTTGTTCAGTCATGTAAGAAATGTACATAATGTGGAAGAAAGCATCTGTAAAGACCCAGAGCCTTTTGAAAAAATTGTAACTCCTGATCAACAGAAAAGAATCATATTTTGCATTTTATCTTATTTATGTCGTGCCTCTTTGCTCAGTGCTTGTGTCTTGAAACTGCTTCTGCAGCAGGAGTCACAGCCAGTTCTACTGCAAGTTCTCTGCCACCAGAACACACTCAGATACTCACCAGCTGTTTTGCTCTGAAAAGAAAAAAAAAGACAACCTGGTGCTGTTACCAAATGCCAAGACCCTAGTTGAGATGCAGACAATGTCTCCAGGCTCCCATTATGTTGCCTCAGCCCTGAGCTCTGAAGAGTATCGATAAGGGGCACAAAATAAAACAGGGAAATCAAGAGACGCTGAGTAATAGACCTTTGAATCTTTGTTATTGTTAGATTTACAAATAACACAAACTGGTTTGGGTAGGGAAGGGAAAGCAGTTTGCAGTTCAGCTTTGGCCTTGATACAATATCATTTCTCATATGTGGAAAAAAGCATATTTGAACACTGAGAGTCATCGTGGTACAATGAAAGTGAATAAATCATGGCTTCTGTATTAAAGGGTCAGCCCCTCCATACCCCTGCAAAAGGGGTAGCAGTGCTCCTGCTAACGTCAAGCTTAGCACTGGGATGCATAGGGCATTATATGCGTGAGAGAGAGAAGAGTTTTGTGTCCTGAGTATTTTCCAGCTTGCAATATAATCTTTTCTCTGTACCAGGCATTTTTTCATCTCACTTTATATTTTGCCTGTGGCCAGTAAAACCTTATGGTTTTTAACTCAAATCAAGATTTATATTGAGATTCTGGATTTTGAATGAAAACAAATTCTAGATGCTGAAAGGGGGTTTTTTTGTGTGGATATCAGCTTCTGTGTGTAATTTTTCAGCCTTCTAGAAAGAATTTATAGTTACTTGCGCTTAAAAATGGCAGCAAACCCAAAGCATTTTAAGCATAACATATGATGCTTTACTAAAAATCAAAAATATTGCACCTTAAATGCTCATAATTGAAGTCCCTTCCTGGAAAAGGTACCTGGCATTCCTGCTGCCACCAGGTTTGCTAGTCTTTGTCCCTGGGTGCTGTCTGTCTGTCTGTCTGAGGGAAGTCTGGTACTGCTGCACCTTTTCCTAAGTCCTTGCTACATCACTGTCCTTTAGCCATTCCAACAAAACTGTGGTGGCATGGTAGTCCCACTTCCCTTCCCCACTGCTGATACTTGCTGTCGTCCTCAGAGCAACAGACTTCAAAATGCAAAATAACTGGGGTGATCAAAAGGTCAGTTTAGGACAATTGTTTTAGTTGGGTTGTAGACTCAGGTGGACAAAACTGTGTTGCTTAATTCAGATCAAATTTTTGCCATATCTGAACAAAAATTAAAGCTAAAAATGGTGTATTTAAGGGAAAACTGTGGGTTTGCCATCTTTGCATGCCTCTGAAAATACATGGGTTTATTGTGACAGTACTGAACCTGGAACTCCGTCCTCCAAACACATCCTTGGCTCCAGGTAGGGTTGTTATCTGCCTGCTTTCCCATCACACTGCCCAGTTTGGCCCACACATAGACTGATCTGTGCCTGCACAACAGGCCTTTGTCTGAAGTCTTGGGTTTTGTATTTCCAAGGTAGCAATCCTAGATGGAGCAATAAATACTCTTTTCTGGCAACGTTTTTCTCCTTAAGATGGCAGCTTGCATCCCATTATTTTTAAGGTAGCCCAGTGAAGCAGGCTGTTGCTTTAAGACAAGACCACTAGGAAGTGCTGAATGTGGTTCCTGGGTAAAACACACCATGATTTCCCACCAGACTTGTATTACGGTAGAGGTTTAATCCTTCCCCAAAAGATACATCTTTCTAGAGACTCAGTTCCAACTAGTAAAGGATGGCCCATTCAGAATTTTAAAAAAAGAGAAAACAGACATGTCTCTTTGCAGTTTGCAGTCCTGATAGAACAGCCTCCCCAGCCTCTAGGGGATCAGGTAACAATGGGGTTTGATAATACTGCTGGAGTTTATTTGAGGGATGTTGACAAGCCTAATTGCTTGGCAGCTCCGAGCAGCTGTAGGGCCCCTGGCTGGTCTGGGGGGGTGGGGGTGGGGGGGCATTAACTCTTGGTTTGCCTGTGGGGCTCCTCATCATAGCCAGAACACTGCCTGAGAGAGGGTTACTGTGACACCATGCTGTGAGAAACACACTGGGAAAGCATTTGAGTCTAAATTATGGGAAGTGACTGAGAAAGATACTGAGAAAGATACTGAGAGGATGTCACAGTAGTAGAAGAACGGATAATGTATTTTAAATGGATAGCAGGTCTAGAAGTGTCCTTTCTGCATGTGTCCTCTGTAGAATTAAAGTAACATGCAGCAGTGTCAGTACTTGCAATGGAAGCTTTTTCCTGTGTTATGAAGACAGTTGCCTGAAAAAAAAAAAAAAAGACCAACCAAGGCAAAAAACCCATGACAAATCATTTCTCTAACAGAGACAATGGGTGAACTTCCCTCAGCAGTCCCTCCACCATTTATTTCTACTTTTCACTGAACTTTGACTTTTAAAGCAAATTCTACTGAGAAACAGAAGTGAATGGGGAAACATACTCAACATCATCATTGCTGACTGTGATACAAAACATTGCAGATGTGAGAATTTCATCATTTCCACTCTGTTCTGCCCTACTGAGAATGGGTCATTTGCAAGTCTAGCAGCGGGTATATAGCTGTAACATGGCAGGGTAAAGTTGTTTTGTGAGTTGCAATCATGTGTTTCCAGATTATTTTAGTGAAAGTGAAGTCCCCATTTTGCATTATAGTGGTGGCTTTGCAAACCATGTAGTTATCTGATGTGGAAAATAAAACACAAAATTGTGCAATTGTTTTGGAACACAATAAAACTGCCATTCTCATTAGGCAGTGAACATTTGATACAGAAATCCCTGAATTATGTCTTAAAATTCTGGATTAGTACTTGGCATTTCACCCTTTCTTGTGCTAGCAGAAGACTGAATTTTTATATTTCTGAATAGCCAGAATTTTAGCAGAAACTAAGAAGCCTGCATCTTTTCACTATCCAAAAGGTCTGCATGGTGTTAGCCACAATATCTTCCTTGTCTCAATTCTCTGTCAGTTGGGAGACAATCCTTAAAATTTGGCATGCAAGGGCAGCTCTAAGTCAGCCTACTTGGCACAACCACTCCAGGCCCAAAGGATTTCTAGGATTACTATCTTTCAGAGAGACCCCAGCTGTGGCATACAGTGTTATGACTTCTTCCTGCCATGTGTATAATCTGTCCACATATCTACCTGGTCCCAAAACATGTGTGCCATCTCTTAGTTAAGTGTCAAAAGGAAGCATATTCCTTCCCTTAATTATTAATCAATTCTTCTCTTTGATTTCATATTTATTTAAGCATTTAAAATAGTGGTTGGACACATGCCTACAACATTTCTTCATGAAATCAGGCATTTCAAGTCTGTATCATCTGTATGCTTTGAACATAAGAAAGATTTTAATTCTTTTTACTGATACTTGGACTTCAGTGCAAGGATTTCTAAGATGAGCTAAAAACCTCAGGAGATCTGTAAGTTATTTCTAAGGAATGCCTAAGAAAAGTGTACTGCAAATAGTTATATATTCTTTTGTAAGCACCCAAACATTCAGCAGAAGCATTTTCAAGGGTTACAAATCAGAAGCTGTTGAGAGTTCCTGCTTCAGTGTATTCTTTCTGGGAATGCAATTCAGGCACGCCTGCCGAAAAGATGACTCCCTGCGCTCTGAGAACACTGAAAGCTTCCTTTGCACAACTCATGTGACTTCTTTGTGTTTGTCATTTGGCTTGGATCAGTGAATCCCACACAGTGCATCATTTCTGATAGGAATGGCCAGAAGTGCTTATATATCAATCCACACTGTCTGCTATTCAGGGAATATTTTGGCCACACCTCTCTTTGGTGCAGACCTTTGGATTTTACCTTTGGTGATTTGCAATGCTGACTTTTATTTTGTTGGCAATGTGTAAACTCTGAATAGGACAGAGCTATTTTTAGCTGTACACCAACACATTAAAAACAAAGAAGTAATTCCCAGTACCCATACATGAGCTAAAGTATAGGAGGATTTTAGATAGCTAGTAAACTCAAGTTGCTTTTACAGTCTTTAATGGCTAGCAAGCTAACTGTTAATTTTGCACTGTATAGTAAAAAATACCCTCCTATCCATTTTAAAGAGTCTCTCCTTTCATCACTTCTATCAGAGAAGAACACTTTGTCTTTGTTTACTAGGTGCCTCATCCTCTTAGAGTGCTCAGAGGATTGATAAAAGCTAATCAGTTCCAGCATTTAAGATACAGTAAATGACACAATTACCATCTGTGTATTAATGTACATCAAGGTGATTAATTTGATTTTCTTCCATCTCAGTGAAAAAGAGCACAGTAAGGTAAAAGGGGCCCTGGATTCCCAAAGAGTATTTTCTCCTGCATATTTTTTTTTTCCACCTGAGACAGTTTTACTTTACTTTCTTTTTTTAAAGGCAGCTCGTGATTCCAGGCCACCCTAAGGCAGGAGCCACCCAAAATGACATTTATGCCAAGATAGTGGAAGGCCACAGCACTCTTCCACAGTACTCTTCCACAGTACTATTCCAGGGCATGGTATGTCAATCACAGAAATGTGATTTCCAGGGCATAGTAAAAGCCTACAGTGCTGTGTGGTGCCCTGAGGACTCAGACACAAGCTGCACATTACGAATAATGCCTGCTTACTTCTAGTCCCTTAGGCCACAAACAGCTTTGATTCTAAGTGGCATGTTAAGGACAAATAACTGTTTGAAACACTACCAGGTAAATACTTTGAGACAGCACTAATTTGGAACACCAAAGATCTGTTCAAAAATAACCTGAACACCTGTGTAAAAGTCCTACACCTGGCCTTTTTTCCTAATGCAATTTAGAGTCAGCTGTGGATGCCCCATCCTTGGGAGGGTTCAAGGCCAGGATGGCTGGAGCTCTGCGCAACCTGGTCTAGTGGAAGTTGTCCCTGTCCATGTCAGGGGGGGCTGGAACTAGATGGTCTTTAAGGTGCCTTCAAACTTAAGCCATTCTATGGTTCTATGATTTGCAATTCTTCATTTCAGTTGACTCATCCAGACAATGGGGACAACCATAATAACTCCTGCAACAGCCAGGAACCACTCCAGCCATCCTTTGCTGGTGCTTATGAAGGCCCTTAAGGGCACGTGGTTTAAGAACAACTGGAGTTTTACTCTGTGACTAACTCACCCTTTGGCCTTGAGCATATTGTTACCAGGAATGTAAATTTCCTGGTACCTTGAGTGAAATGGTTGAAGGCAAGGGGCTCCTGATGGATGGATGGATGGATGGATGGATGGATGGATGGATGGATGGATGGATGGATGGATGGATGGATGGATGGATGGATGGATGGATGGACTGGCCACTGACTCCTTCCTAGGAAGGGCAGCCCATTACAGTTTCCCTCTGCCAACATAGGAAAGGGATAGTCTTTAGTGGACCCAGCATAGCCAAACGAGCACCACAGTCTGCCTGCAATCCCCCCGTTTCCCGGCTCTCCCAAAAGCTGCTTACATGCTTCGAGCGAGGAGCTTGCTCCTAATGACATGCTCTTGCTCCTCCGAAATAGTTCGTGGCGCTGCCAGCAGATGTCAGCAAGCGATAATAAAACGCAGTCCCGAGCCTCGCAGCGGAGCGTGAATTTGGGGCTGCCTGCACCCAGCCTGCGCTGCGACCTCGGGGCGTGCGAGCCATCCCATCACCCATGGCATCGCCATCCAGAGCAGGAGCCGCGACCGCCTGCAGCCACCTTCCAGCTGCTTTCTGTTGGCGTGATTCCCTCCTAAAACAGTCCTGGAGCCAGGGAAAGTGCCCTGATGGCAAGAGCAGGCCACCCAGGGAAGGGACACTGCCCAACAGCACACGGGAGCGCCAGGCGACCCGGGCCGGGGGAAGACAGCAGGGCTGGTGCTTTCCCACTAATAAATGAAATGTGCCCAAAGCACCAGTGCTGGGAAGTCCTCGCTGGCACCTCTTGTTTGGTCACGTACAAATAGCCAGCGTGCCACTGGATCTGCCGACAAGCCACCGAGGAGAAGAGCAGACAAAATAACAACATGACCAAACTGTAAAGCTCTATCCCAAAACTCTCACTGTACAGGTTTAAGAATCGCCTCAAGTGGCAAAATTGCATCACGGCAATCGCCATAAAACAGTGCTTATATCACTGTGACGTGCTTTTATATAGGTATAAGTTTCAATTTTAGTATGGTCAGAGCCAGAAGTGGAAATGGAATGCCTTCAACTCAATACTGTTCCTCTCCATAACCTCAAATAGATCTGCTGACACTTCTCAGAAACACTATTTAATGTGAGCGGGAAGTTTCATATCAGGACTTTCTATCAGCTGTTGGGTATAAGAGTAGTTTAGTTCTTACTGTGGTTTTAGTGCTCCAGGCAGAAAATCAGATCCCAGAAAAACATCCTGCATGTTATTTGCTGACTACTGACTCTATCCTGGCCTCACAGTTATTTGCTGACTACTGCCTCAGTCCTGGCCTCACTAGCAGAAATAAGGGTGAGGTGGAAAATTCTAATTCTTTGTGCATTTCTTGATGAACAGCTCATCTCCTCATCTAGGAAACTGGAGCCGTGTGAGTGTTGAAAAGGCATGTGGAAAATTGCTGTCCATTTGCTATAGGAGGTTGAAGCAAGGTATCACAATTAAGCTTGGAGTAATCCGTGTTTGCACCGAGCCCCAGAGGCTTTCAGGAAAGCAGAATGAAATCACTGTCCTGCAGCTGAAGTTTTGAGTGAACCACCAAACCCTGGAAGCAGGCAGGTTAGCACACACCAAGAGGCAGTGCTGGGTTTAAGTATTCTTTGTGGCTCTTTGGAAAAATATATACTTTTCTCACTCAGGGCCACACATCAAGTTATTATTCAGATTTCCATCCTTTACAGGAAGACTGGAAGGCATCTGATAAAAACAAGCAGATTACAGAAGCATTTGATTAAGAAGCAATTAAGGAAACTTTTTAATGGTATTAAAAGGCATTCAAGTAGCATCATCTAGCCTGGTACCTTTGCCTAACTTCCTCCTTTTTATTGGGCTTTCTTTTCAGGTCTCAACTATCCACAGAGAAACCTTTCTCACATAGTTCAACCCTCATATTTCACTGAACATGTTTGTCTGCGCTGGATAATTTGCATTTTTTGGCCCTGGTTTGAAATCCATTTCAGGTGGCTTGGAATTACCTGAGCCTGAAAGTGGATTGGAACCTATGCAGAAAAATATGAGTATGCCAAAGGCTTTGGCAGTTATGTCCCAGCTGTCTGAATTGTCACTAAACACAGAAAATACTGTCCCCAAAAGAATTGCTCCTTGATATTTATAGGTTGCAAAAGTGAAGCAAGAGCACCCTTCTGCCCTGGTCCTCTCAGGGAATTCTCCAGGCTGTCAGTACTTAATCTATGCTCAAACCAATGAAGAAGATGTATGAGAATAAGAAGATGGAAATTCAGCAGTGCAAATTCTAGATGACGTCAGGAAGTTATAAGAAATTCCCTACTCATAACCTGCGTATGGGAGGAATACAGGGAAAATAGGAAGTGTGGAGATTGGGCTGGAGATCATCTAGAAAAAGCTGTGCACTGGATTTAAGCCCCTTTGGATGGACCAGAAAGTCAAAGGCACAGGTTACAGAAGCTCTAGAAAGACCTATAGTTTCAGGAGTAAAGGATGTAAGAACATTGCTGAATAAAGTTTACAATATCAAAGTTGGAAATCAAGAAATTTAGATTTAAAGACCAATTTATGGTACCTTACATCTTATTAATTGCTGCAGCTGATTCTTCAGGTTCCCATGGTGCATTAATAAAAATTCACCCAAAGCCAAAAGATACCACTGGCATTAATGTTTACCTCACTGAAACCAGGCAGAGCAGGTTCCCACGGAGCTTAGCTTGGTATTTTCTTTTATGCTACATTGCTATTGCTACAGTAACCCCAAGAAAACATGAAACCAAGGGTGTTTGCACAGGTGTGTTTGTTATTGCAGGGTTTCTCCCGAGGGCTGCAGCACAGAAGAGTGAATACAGGTGTTGGAGGCCAGCAGGGCCTGACACCCACAGCACAGCTCCCTGTCATCCCACCCGCTCCCCCCTGCCCCTTACCTTCCTACAAGAATACCCCTTGGACTATTTATCACAAATCTCAGCAAGGGAGGCCGTCATATGAGAGGTTTACTGGTGCCAGTGTGAGCTTTTCCATGGGGTTTCTGCAAGGTTCTGATCCAGTCCTGAGGTCGTTATTCACCTATCCAGCTTATTTGCTGTACAGTTAAACATGTACTTGCAGGATTAAAGCAGGAGTTTCAGTTCTGTGTCTGAAAAGTGAAGCATTTAAATGTGTGCTTAAATGATTTGTGGAACTAAAGCCTGGAAACCCCCAATTTCTCCTCAGCATAAAGAAAGAATCAACAAATGACACAAGAAGTTAGTCATGAAGTTCAGAGAATTACTTGGAAGAAAATTCAGGGAGGAAGAAAGAAAAAAAAAGGAAAACAAACCCAAAACTCTTCTCTAGCACTTCATTTTTACAGAAAATATCCATGGCTTCCAGAAGAATTTAATCTATTTTCCAGTATCCACCAGAACGACAGTCTTTCTCAAAACACCAGCACAGATGAAACATCAGATGCAATGTTTTGACAATGCAGGAAACAACCTTTGCAGTCCAGCAGGAAAAAGGTCAGATCCTCTTGTGCCTCTTTCTGCTCAGAAAACCCTCAGAAAACACTGCTGTAAGAACTCTGCTCAGGTGTGAAAACTCCCTGTCCCACGGCTGTTTTTCTCTCAGCATGAGGAGATGGACCTACCTCAGCTAGTAAAGCTCTGAGCCAAATCAACACCTGGAGTGATAATGAAGAATATTAATGTATTCTTTTCTAAACATTTGAGTCTCATCTTAAATGTCATATTCCTTCTCTTTTAATTACAGACATAACCTGGAACTATGAGTTATTTCTCTAGCCCAGAATCATATATTTTAATTTTTTTAATGGGATGCTCGTTACCAGGAAGAAGAGTCACACAGTTTCAGCATTTCACACAGTTCCTTCTAACTTATGCCTCCTCACTCTATTCAGGCCTCTCACTGTTCCTTTGTTTGTCTTGTCAAATTTCTCTTTCAATGACTTCATTAACTCTGATGGAGAGTTCTCTCAGCTGTTTTCCTCACTGCTGCTTTATCTTTTTTTTCCTCACTACTGGTCTATTTTTTTTCCAGACAAAACCAGGGTACATCTCAGCTGCTGATGCACAGTTCCCAGCGGCCCATTATGTCCTGGAAAGCAGGCATTTAGGAGGCATTTAGGCAATGTCCCTTCTGCTGTGGAAAAGGTGGCACCCATGGGTTTCTTCAAATATTTCCAAAGGTAACCAGAAGTCTGTTATGACTTCTGTCCCCACCTCTCTTTGACCACTCCGGAGTCATCCTGAGCCCAAGTCCCGGTTCAGGAAGGGTGAGCACAAGTCCTTTCGGTATCCCAACGCTCTGTTTGTGTGCTGAGGGAAAATAACTCAGTGTGCCGTAAGACATGGAATTTTATGATTGTAAAGAATTTTAGAGGGAATCCAATAGAACCATGAATGGCAAAGGGCTTTTTGCCATTCATGTAATTCATGTAAACACAAACTGTACTTTGTGTACAGCAATATTTTCCATCAAGCAGTTGTTAGCAAATGGATGGAGGTGTTCATGTTGCTGTTTTGATCCTAATACTGCACACTCCTCTTAGATTTTGCTTGTGCTAAGCAGCAACCCAAATACCTTTTTGGCTGTGTTTTAGGAGGTTCAACATGTACTTTTGAATCTAAAGTAGTAAAAAAATTATTACTTGTGATAACTGTAATCCCACTGCAAAGGAGTGCTTGAGACATTGTAATATTTACCAGGAAGGTGAATTTTTGAGAGAATTATGGTGAGAACTGAAGCAGGATCAAAGAGGAAAGACATCAACACTTGCTGAGGCATTGAGATTCGTGTCACAAGCCTGACATAAACTGGAATTTACCTAAGGGTCTAAGGAAAAAATAAATAACTCCTTAGAGCAAAGTTCTCTTCATCCCATGTCATAATGAGTTCTGTGATGTCTGAACAGATGTTTTATAAAAATATATTCTTCATCCTGTTTATATAAAAATTAACATTTAAAACTTGGAAGAAAATGTGATTTTTTATGATTATACTCCTTGTACAATCCCAGACAGCTTTAAAATTATCAAAGATGTAGTAGAATATAAGCAGCTACATTAGTGCCATGACCATGCATCTGTCTAAAGATTACGAACAAAGGTAGAACATATCCATAAAAATATGGATTATGGACTCATTCTTCTAGAGGACACTCAGCTTCTGCAAATTGCATTAAGGGTTAGATTGTGATACTCTTATCAGTTTCAAGTGATGTCTTAATTCTTCATTCCAATGGGATAATTCAAATAATTAGGTATTATGCAACTTGAAAAAGGTATCACACTCTAACCTTAAAAGCTGAGTGCTCTCAATGCGCACTGGCACCAGGCTCATTGCCAAGAAAATCAGTGTTAGATTTTTGAGGCAAATAATACTCATTGTTTTTCACAAATTATATTTTCTACCAAAATCATATGAGAAATTTCTTAACTTATAGACTAAATCCTCTCAGGGTAGGGGAGAACAGCTCTGGTTTCACTGCCTAAGTGTCTGTTCCATTTAAAGGATATTAGCTAGCCAAATGAAAAATGCATGAATCAATCAGCAACAAGGACCTTGATCTCCAAATGAGACAATGCTGAGCTTTGAGATTTATGGTCTTGCTTCCAGAATTCCATTATTTGGAGGAACAACAACAATAACAATGGGAGATGACATCAGAATAACGCGTGTTCTTCTTTTCTTTTCCTTTCCTGTTGATCACAAGATGCTGACTTTGTGTCATTCACCCCTGTCAAATGAGTAAATGTGCAGTGCTTTAAAACCTCACCAGATGCATGCTGGGTTGAAAATAAAATGAGAATATCTTGAATGGAAGGGCATTATTGCTACTTGCATTTTGCACTGCTAATTAGTTTATCCACAGAGCAGTTAGCTATTTCTTCCCTTTTGCCTTTATTCCTTCTGCAAACAGAATTTCTTTTGAATTTTGCACAGAGAAAACTCCTTTTGTTGGGACTCATACTGCACTGGTGTAAGGCAGACAAGGATTTCATTCTAACCACCCATGATTCTTGTTTTCTTTTCCCTGTAAAACTGCAGTTGTCCCTTGATTTTATGATATCTACAATGGGTGAACTTTCTTCAGACTTTGCCTGGCAAGACCTGCCCATAAGAGGCTTAAATGCTTCTGCCACAACACCAAAAGTGAGAGGAGGTAAGGAGGTGATAGACCTACTGGAGGAGGCAAGAGACTGTCATTAGCACCATCTGGACACAGGAACATTCACAGCTTATTGTGCCTTATGGTGAAAATATGCATTCATTTGAAAGTGACTGTAAAGATCAGATTCAAACTCAGGTCTAAACTCTCTCCAGATGAGGGGATTTAGAATAAGTTCAGTGCCTTATCTTGCATGAACAGCTCCTTTCTGGGGCTGTCTCCACACTGCAATTATCATGGCGTAGCTCAGCCAGTGAGGCAGAAGGGAAGGATAAAGGAAATATCAGAGAAAGGAATGCCCTTACTACCTTACTTCAGTAACTTACAGGTTATCCAAATCCTTGATATAATTTTAGGACATGTCAAGCTAACCAGGTAAACCTCTTTCCCTGATGACAGGATCCTCATTCGGGATGACAGTGAGTTTAATACAGAACACATCAAGTTAGGGAGGTAAAGAAAGAATTCAATCACTCGAAATTTCCTCACCTTTCAGGAGTAACCCAGTAATTGGTCATCTGCAATGAAAATGACATCCACAATGAAATCATGGCCCTGTGTACCAACCTGGGTATAGAAAAAGGTAAATTCCAGAATTTAACTGCAAATAGAGACCTCTTTGACATGGAATCTCTTCTCAGCAACTTTGTGCATTCTTTTGCAAGTAAATCAGCACAGAACATTATTTACTTATTCAACTAGCAGAGAGAAAACCCCTCCGAAGAAATTGATGTATGTATTTGCTAACAGAAAACAATGCCTATCGGGGTGCCATCTCCAGTAACATGGGCAAAAAAATGCACATAAATCGTAGACCTGAGGTAAATGTAGTAATAGAACTGCTAGTAAATCACTACTTCTACATTACTAGTTGACACATTGCTGCGAAAAAGTAAAAGTGCTGATCACTGAACTGCAGCAGTGTTGTTGTTTGTAGCCATGAATGTATTGTGTGATCTTGCTGTTCTTTGGAGAGTGATTCTGCACGCCACAGTCAGAGCAGCATTCAGTTCTTGGTAAGGCATCCACACCTCCTAGCAGGAACATGAATTAAACCAAGAATGATTTTATTTAAATTAATATTTTAATCCCC